>BQNB010164995.1:0-14272 GCA_026074375.1 Tanacetum coccineum | reverse complement strand
AGGGCGTCATCGGAGACCCCATTTTGTTTCATATGTTGAGTAATTTCCAAAAATTTATCAATATGTCTATTGGCATCATCACCCGGTAATTCATGAAATTGGCAAGTATTTTGAACTTGTATCATGTGATGACGAAGTCCAAAATCCATAGCTTGAATTGGAATCGGGGCAATTGGTCCGCCCCGTCCATCTATAGACGGTTGGCACAACTCCTCCATTGATTAGGGAGCTGGCCCGTTAGGTCTCACCATCGGAGGTGGACCATTGTTATTAGGAGGAGGGGGACCCGTAGGAGGCGGTCCCATGTTATTATGAGGAATGCTCATAACTTCTTCGAAGTCAAAAAGAGATGACGGTTCACCTAAATTCCTTCGTCGAATAAGACTCTCGGGGTCTCTAAGTGGAGAAAATAGATTAGAAGACGTAGAGCGAGTGCTCATGCACTAAAAACAAAATAAGAAAATTAAGATAAAACGAAAATATTTTTGTAACCGATAATCGAACAAGTGTACGGTAGCTCTTTAAAAAAACGCACAAAGAAGCGTAGGAGCGGGTAAGCGCGAAGCGTTTTAAAAACCTTCTCTTTTCTGGTCGAAATTCGTTGGATCGACCCTCCTTTAACCTCTCTTTTAGTTTGTGAATCTAAAGGGTAGCCGTTTTCACAAGTGACATAACGGTTATTTTTGAGTTTTTCAAAAAAAAATTTGGTATTTTATAAAATAAATGGAAAACAAAATATTTTTGTATTTTTATGGTTTTTATAAAATAAAATAGAAAATTATAAACAATAACTTTACGGGGAAAGATCTTCAAGGCACTAACTTCAAATACTTCACGAAAATCGTACACCTCTTCCCGGCAGCGGCGCCAAAATTTTTTGATTCGATCCAAATAGTCTATATATAATAAAATATATATCCTAATATCTCAAATTAATTATAGTATAGAGAGTATCCCATTTGATAAGAAAATTGATTGAGGACAAACAATATTTTATCTCCCGGATGTCGTATCTCGACAAGAGGTGAATTTGAAATTCACTAAAGTGTTTTGTTTGATGCTTGAATAACGAATATTTTTGTTTTTGATTTCTAATTCTAAAAATGCAAGGAAAGGCAAATAAAAGGCACGCTAAACTAGAATTAAAGGCATAAATAAATTTAAACGACAATTAAACACGCAACGGGAACTAAACGACTAGCGGGCAAGCAAAAATAAAACAAAATAAACACTAAAAACTTTTAATGCGAATTTATAAAACCTAAACGAGTTAAAATAATTTTTAAAAAAGAAATCATATTTTTTTTACTTTTATTTTATTTTTTATGAATTAAAAACATATTTAATCTAAAAATACTATAAAAAATATTAGACTAATTTATAAAAATCTGAAAAATTAAGGAAAAGTGTTTTTAACTATTCTAATCCTAAGAAAAATAAAGTGGGTTTACCAACTTATTTAAATAAGCTAGAAATAAGCTCAAAAGGGCTGTTAGCTTATTTTGCAAAAAGAGGTTAAAAGGAAAATTGTATGGATGTATAACAAAAAAGTCCCAAGGGCGCAGATGGTGAGTGTGTTGTGAGTTAAAACGTATGCTATGAGAAGGGGGAGGTCACAGGTTCGAACCCTATGGCTTTCCTTTTTGTAAAATTATTTTTTTTAATTTCTTTTTTAAAACAGCTAAATATAAGACCAAAATAAGCAACTTAAAAAAACACTTTTGACATAACTTAAAAATAAGCTAGAAAAAAGCTACTAGAAAGTGATAGTTTTGCTAATAAAGTTAATGGCATTAAGCTTAATTGTTTGGACTTCTTTTAGACTCAATAAGCAACTATACACCTAAACAAACAGAAACAAACAAAGTCCTAAACCTAATAAGAACCTAGTACTGAAATAAGCTAACAGAATAAGCTAAAATTCATCAAAAAGTTACTAAGACAACAGACTCTAACTCATCACTTAAAAGGAATTTTAACAAACTTTGAGCTAAAGTTTAAGACTAATAAGCACTTGGAAAAAGCTAAATAGTGTAAACAGCTTAAGTCCTATACCTAATAAGCTCAAAAGACTAGATTTGAGCAAACCAAATAAGCTTAAAAACATCTAAAGGGCACTAAGACAGTGGAAATAAAAGGAGGTTTTTAAGGAATTTTGACTAAATTTTAAGCTAAAAATAAGATCAAATAAGCACATAAAATAAGCTTCAAACTAAAAACAAATAAAGACCTATTCCCTAGGAATACATAAAAGCTATATTTAAGCAAAGTAATTAAGAAAATAAGTTGAAAAAGGAATTTAAAAATGGCAGACTACTCCTATTCTTTTTGGCTTTTTGAAATTAAATTGCTACTTGCAGACACTCTTTTAAGACTCAAAAAGCACTTAGACGACCTAAAAACTCAAGACAGGTTAAAATTAGATTCCAATAAGCTAAACTTGACAAAAATTAACAAGAATTTGATTAGGATGTGATCTCAAATGAACTGCACATTAAGGACCTTTTCAAGAACACACAACAAGCTACTATTTGACTGGATTTGGACTCAAATGATTAAGAGGATATTTCTAAGAACAAAAGACTCAAAACAGATGCATATTTAACTCATTTTGATACTTAATCACATAACTCAAATGATTTTTATATCAAATCTATATTCCAACAGATTTAAGTACTTAATAAACTAGCAGACTTAGAATTTAGACAAACCAAACTACAAAACTTATTAAAACTGATTCTAAACCTATTAAAACTTGCATTAGGATAGATTTAAGACTAATCAGATGAGTTTTTGAAAACCAAAAGCTCAAAGGCAGTATTAACCTTGGTTAATACTGCTTGTGCCAAACACCCCTTAAAAACTCATAAAACTCATTTTAAGCTTTAAACAGATCTCAAAAAGCCATATAATCTAAAAACAGATTAAGCATTATGACCTATAAGGACAGATAAGCAATAATCTAACAGAAATAAGCACTAATTGATAAGCTAAAGCAAATAAGTAGTTTAGACCAATAACTAGCAATATTAACTCTAAAAACTTTAAAGCTCAATTCAAACTCCTACCAAGCTAACATTTAAACATTTTAAGATAAAATAAGACATGTTAAGGTCAGATAAGCGATTAATAAGCAGAAATAAGCAGATAAGTAGTGTAATAAGCTCAGACAACAAATAAGCTAAAGAGAGTAAAGATAGTGTACCTTGTCCTTTGCACAAACAAGGACTTATAACCGCTCAAAAGAGCTTATCTACAAGCTCCAGCTTAGCAGAGATAAGCTGATAAACCTATAAGCCCATCTAAGTTTGGCTTATCATCCAAATTAGCTTATTATACTCTTTTTCTTAAAACTAAGAGTACAAGGCTTATTCAGCTAAACTTTTAAGAGGCTTAGCTGAATAAGCAGTAGCTAAGAAGATTAAGAGCTTATTTTGAGCTTATTAGCTTAAATCTAAACATTTATAAACCATGACAACATTTAAAAACATGATTTACTAAACTTAAACTTTTATTAATATCAAAGAAAGGATTACAATACTTTTGGAAAAGAAAATTACATTAATAAAATGACATTTAAGCTAAAAAATTACAATAAGCTAAAATAAGCACTAAACTACTATAAGCTAGACGATTCTTGTGTGTTGAAGAGAGCCCTATTTATAGCCTCGAGAGGAAGGATCTAGAGCCCGAGGAGCGTCCCATTCTTCAATCTCGACCCTCTAATCATAACCGCCTTACAATCATCATCTTTTGAGCCGTTGGATTGCTTACAATCACCATTAGCCAATCAAACTATTGGGGATTGCCAGCGTGGCTATAGAGGACGTCAGAGGTGTTAGAAGTTGCCCTTCTAGAAGCCTTAAGCGTGTACTTAGATGACTTTTACCCTGGTTCGTTGTCCTATGTAAGATTAGGAGGGAAAAGAGAAAGATAAATAGTAATTCTTTTCATTGACCAATGTTTGACCCTGTGTTTATGAAAGTTGGGCGCGGGTCATTTATTTGGGCTTGGAATGGGGTTTTGGACTAGGATAAGTATTTAAGGAAATGGATTTATAATTTAAGGGCTTTTGATATTGTAAATAGATTAAAGTGTTAAGGCTTATATCTAGTATAGATACAAAGATAATGGGCTGACCCGGCCTATTAAAATAGGTACGGGTTAGCCCTTTAAAGATGTATACGCCTTCGGCTTCGGTTTCTCGTACTCTTCTCATTCCCGTGTTTGGTTTTGTCCGTTTTGCTTTGTTTTTGTCCTTTTGTAATAAATCCATACCTGCAAGACACAATTCACAATACAAACAAATACAGTGCATTTTTATGTCATTTTCATTTATTATTGGTCTTTTTAGCTCATTTTATTAGGTAAAAGGTATGTGTATTTAAGCACATACCAAATATCCTTTAAAAGATTTGACTATATTGATGCACAAGGCAGATCCAAGTCAGTAATGGCTTGGGTCCCCAAAAGAAACTAATTTTCTTACCATTATGTGTAGGGCAATCCACAACAATATTTGAAGAATAAAGGAGTGATTGACAGTGGATGCTCTAGGCACATGACAGGAAACAGATCATATCTTACAAATTATGAAGAAATTGATGGAGGATTTGTTGCCTTTGGAGGTAATTCCAAAGGAGGGCAAATTATTAGGAAAGGTAAAATAAAAACTAGTAAATTAGATTTTGAAGATGTGTATTTTGTAAAGGAAGTAAAGTTTAACCTCTTCAGTGTCTCACAAATGTATGACAAGAAGAATAGTGTTCTTTTTACTGATACTGAATGTGTTGTTCTTAAAGTTTCTAGAAAGGATAACATGTACAATGTTGATTTAAATAATGTTATTCATCAAAGAGGTCTCACTTGTCTCTTTGCAAAAGCCACACCAGATGAATCTAATCTTTGGCATAGGAGGCTTGGACATGTAAATTTCAAAACAATGAATAAACTGGTAAGGGGAAACCTTGTAAGAGGTTTACCTTCAAAACTTTTTGAAATTAATCAAACCTGTGTTGCTTGTCAGAAGGGAAAGCAACACAGAGCTTCTTGTAAGACCAAAACAGTCAGTTCAATCAGCCAACCATTACAAATGTTGCACATGGATTTGTTTGGCCCAACATTTGTAAAGAGTTTAATGAAAAAGATGTACTGCCTAGTTGTCACAGATGATTTTAGTAGGTTTAGTTGGGTTTTCTTTTTAGCCACTAAGGATGAAACTAGTGAAATCCTTAAAACATTCATAACAGGCATAGAAAATCTAATAGACCTTAGGGTGAAAGTGATTAGATGTGACAATGGGACTGAATTCAAGAATAGGGTCATGAATCAGTTCTGTGAAATGAAGGGTATTAAGAGGGAATTTAGTGTTGCTAGGACTCCACAACAAAATGGAGTAGCAGAAAGGAAAAATAGGACACTAATAGAGGCTGCTAGGACTATGCTAGCTGATTCAAAATTGCCAACAACTTTCTGGGCTGAAGCAGTTAATACTGCTTGTTATGTCCAAAATAGGGTGTTAGTTATCAAGCCTCACAACAAGACCCCTTATGAACTTTTTCTAGGTAGAAAACCTGCCTTAAGCTTCATGAGACCATTTGGGTGTCCTGTTACAATCCTTAATACCATAGATCACCTAGGTAAATTTGATGGAAAGGCTGATGAAGGGTTCTTTGTAGGATACTCTACCAATAGCAAAGCATTCAGAGTATTCAACAGTAGAACTAGGATAGTAGAAGAGAACCTGCATGTTCAATTTAGTGAGAATACACCTAATATTGCAGGAAGTGGACCGAAACTGGACTAATTGGCTTTTTTGTATAGATTGCACTGAGGTAAAATCTATTACTACATTATGACAGTTGTTACAGGGAATAAGTCTTCTACTTGGAATATTAGATGAGGAGTAAGAAAGCATTGTGTGTTTTTTTTTTTTTTTTAATGCAAGTAAGCTTAGATATGGAGGACAGTGCCTGGCAAAGAGTACATTTTGCTACCAATGTGCTGCTGATCCACTGATTCTCTCAGAATTCAAAGGATTCGTGATGTTGGATTCAAACCATCAGGGGAAGAAGAAAAGATGGATACTGAAGATCCAGGGAATGAAAATGAAGCTTGAAGGAATGATAGTGAGGTTCCAAGTACAGAGGAGCCAAAATAGGATCAAAGAGTTAATCAAGAGTTACATGCTAGTATTAACAGCACTAACAATATTAATACTGCTAGTGATGGAAACAGCACTAACAATGTTAATGCTGTTAGTTCAATTGTTAATGATGTTGTCACAGAAGTTAATGTTGTTGATCCAAAAACAAGTATTGAACTTCCAAATGATCCAAATATGCCTGAATTGGAAGACATTGTTTATTCAGATAATGATTAAGATGTTGGTGCAGAGGCTGACATGAATAATTTAGTTGTATTTATGCCTGTAAGTCCTATTCCAACTACAAGAATACACAAAGATCATCCAGTTGACCAAATCATTGGAGACTTGAATTTAGCACCTCAAATAAGAAGAATGACAAATAATTTGAAGATACTCTGGTGGGTTTAGTATGTTTAGCAAGAAGAACAAAACCATAAAGACTTTCAAAATTGCTTGTTTGCTTGCTTTTTATCACAAGAAGAACCCAAGAAGGTAATCCAAGCATTAAAGGATCCAAGTTGGATAGAAGCTATGCAGGATAAGCTTCTATAATTCAAATTACAAAAGGTTTAGACCCTGGTGGATTTACCAAATGGCAAAAGGGCTATAGGCACTAAATAGGTTTACAGGTAAAAGAAGGATGAAAGAGGTATTGTGATTAGGAACAATGCTAGATTGGTTGCTCATGGGTACACATAAGAAGAAGGGTTGATCTGATGATGAGGTTTTTTGCTCTGTTGCCAGAATTTGAAGCTAATTAGGCTATTTCTTAGCGCCTATGCCTCTCATTTAAATACTTTTGGTGTACCAGATTGGATGTCAAGAAGTTGCTTGTCTTTATGAAAGATAATGAGGAAGTCATTTGTTTGTCAACCACCAGATTTGACGCTTCCCAAACTTCCATGATAGGAGCGATTACAAAGTGAATATTGCTACTCCTGGTTTGCATCAAGCTCCCAGAGCTTGGTATGAGACCTTGTCCACTTATTTGTTAAAAAATGGGTTTCAGAGAGGATAGATAGACAAAACTTTGTTTATCAAGAGGGACCAAGGTGATATTCTAATAGTACAGGTATATGTAGATGATATTATTTTTGGGTCTACAAAGAAGAAGTTATGCACAGAGTTTGAGAAGATGATGCATAAGAAGTTTCAGATGAGTTCTATGGGTAAACTCACATTCTTCCTAAAACTGCAAGTGAAGCAGAAGGAAGATGGGATTTTTATAAGCCAAGACAAATATGTGACTGAGATTTTAAAGAAATTTAGCTTTAGTGATGTTAAAACAGCAAACACACCCATGAAAACCCATAAGCCTTTGCTCAAAGATGCAGATGGTAAAGATGTAGATGAACACATGTATAGATCAATGATTGGCTCATTGATGTATCTTACTTCTTCAAGACCAGATATAATGTTTGCTATATGTGTATGATCCATATTCCAAGTTAACCCTAAAGTGTCACATCTTCATGCTGTGAAAAGAATTTTTAGATATATTAAAGGTCAACCTAAATTGGGCCTTTGGTATCCTAAAGTTTCACCTTTTGATTTGGTGGTATATACTGATAGTTACTATATAGGAGCAAGTTTAGATAGGAAGTCCACAACAGGAGGTTGTCAATTCCTAGGGTGTAGATTGATTTCATGGCAATGCAAGAAGCAAACTGTGGTTGCTAATTCCACAACTGAGGCTGAGTATATAGCTGCTTCAAGTTGTTGTGGCCTGTGCTTTGGATTTAAAATCATTGCTGGTTAATGGGTATAACGTTATGCATAGAAAGTCTATTTTCTTAAATGTGATCACAATATGCAATTGTGAAGAACCCTTTTTTTTCACTCAGGACAATGCTATTGAGATTAGACATCACTTCATTAGGAGATTCTAATGAAAAGAAGCTAATTCAAATGATCAAGATTCATACTAACAAGAATGTTGCAGATTTGCTTACAAAAGCATTTGATGTAAGTAGATTTCAATATTTGATTGCTAGTATTGGAATGCTAAATCTTTAAAGTCCTGATTAAGAAAATGGTAAGGTAAATGAATAGAGAGAATTAGTGAGATTAAAAACAGAAAGAGAGATGTGTGATAAAAACAGACAGAGTGATTTAGTGAGAAAAAGAATTAAGAGAAATAAAAAATAGACAGAGAGAATTGTGAGCTAAAAGAATTAAGAGAAATCAAAAACAGACAGAGAGAATTGTGAGCTAAAAGAATTGAGAGAAATCAAAAACAGACAGAGAGAATTGTGAGCTAAAAGAATTAAGAGAAATCAAAAATAGACAGAGAGAATTGTGAGCTAAAAGAATTGAGAGAAATCAAAAACAGACAGAGAGAATTTGTAAGTTAAAATACTAATTTGATGATGGAAATGCTGATTAGAAAGGAATTGGAGTTAATGCTGGTGATTCAAAGTTAATGCTGCTAGGCATAAACTTACTGCTGCTAGAGAAAGTTAATGCTCTTAGGCATAACTTACTACTGCTGGTTGTAAGTTAATGATGTTAGGCTTAATTTACTACTGAGTTACTACTGCTAGGTTACTTACTACTGCTAGTTGAAAGTTAATGTTGTTAGGCATAACTTACAACTGCTAGCGAACGTTAATGCTGTTGAGGGTATTTATATAAATACTTCGATTAAGGGTTTCATTCAAACTTTTACTCGATTTCAATCTTTGATATACTCTCTAATCATAAACCCTAACTCAATTTTATCGTTAATCATGAAAACCCATTACAATGTCTGCTCTAAAGTTTGCTGATTCACACAACATGGTTGCATTCTTGCTAACCCAATGAAGTGAAGGGTTGAGCAAATTTGGATTTCTGAATGCGAATGTCTATCAAATATGCCGGGGAGGGGGGAGGACCGAGATAGAAGGTTAATCCTACAATCTATTACTTAATGTATGTGCTGTTTTAGGATACGAAAAGGTGAAAAATGTTAATGGAAGAGGTTCAGTTACAGCACTAGTGGATGGGAAGAATGTGATCATCACTAAGAAAGTGTAGAAGAGATCTTCAATTGGAGATGCTGAGAATTAAATGTCTACCTAATGCTGATATTTTTGATCCTTGCTTTAATAGGGTATGAAAAACCTTTAGAAACTTACATTCTCTAAAGCTGTCTTTCTCCTTAATGGAAGTTTTTGATTCATAATATTCTGCATTGCTATTGCTGTTAAGTCTACTGCATGGGAACGAAGTTTAGTAGCCACTATGGCCTCTGCAATATTCTGCTTAGCCATAACCAGAATTTCAACTTTTCTAGTAAATCTTTGAAAGTATGGTGAAGATGTGGATAGTTAGTGTTAATTTCTAATTGTATCCAATGTTTGTGCAAGTCTTTCTGGAATAAACAAGTTGGTGATGTGTCTACTATGATGAAATTTTTGTACACCCTCTACAACAAAGAGGTTATTTGGTAATATGAAAGGGTTGGGAAAGGATTTCTTGACACACACATTAGAGCAGTTATACCTTTATTGCCAACCATGATGGTCAAGCTCAAGTAGATAATGGTGAAGGTTAATAAGCATGATTCCCTATCACACACCATTATTACTCAACCATCAACATCTCAAACCCGAGATGAAGAAAAACCAAGGAAGCCAAAGAGAAAAGACACTGAGATTCCTCAATCCAGTGGTCCTACAGTTCCTATAGCGGATGAGGCTGCCAATGAGGAAAATGTACCTACACATTCCAATGATCCACTGCTTAGTGGTGAGGATAGTCTAAAACTCAATGATTTGATGGAAATTTGTACCAAATTACAATAGAGAGTCCTTGACATGGAAAATACTGAGATTGCTCAAGCACAGGAGATTTTAAGTTTGAAGTTGAGAGTCAAGAGGTTAGAGAAGAAAGGAGGGTCAAGAACTCACAAGCTCAAAAGACTATTCAAAGTTAGTAGATCTACACAAGTTGTTTCCTCTAAAGATGAAGGTTTGGGTGATCAGAAGGATGCATCCAAACAGGGGAGGAAAATAGATGACATTGACCAAGATGCAGAAGTTACATTGGTTGATGAAACTCAGGGAAGGTATGATGATGCTCAAATGTTTGATACAGATGTTTTTAATGGTGAAGAAGTGTTTGTTGCAGAGCAAAGTGAAATAGTTGTAGAAGAAGTAGTTAGTACTGCTGAAGTTAGTGCTGCTGCAACAATTACTACTGAAGAGATCACTTTGGCTCAAGCATTGGCTGAATTAAGGAGTGTAAAACCTAAGGTTGTGGTACAAGAGCCAGTGCAGAGTATAACCACAACAACACCTTCAACAATACCCAAAGTTAAAAGCATTACATTTAGAGACCCTAGGTGATTCTACAACAAGAGTAACACTAACACCAATACTTTAAAAATAAGGATTAAAGGCAAAGCTAGAGTTGATTGAACCTGAGAAGCGCTTGAAGATGAAAAGAACAAAATTAGACATTGTTGTAGAAACTTGCTTTCAAGCTTACAAGCGGAAGAAGAAGAACAAAGCAAGACTTGCATGAGAGGAAGGTTGATTAAGTTGAAGAAGCCAACATTCATGGTAATAATGTTGAAGCAATGATAGAGGATTTTAGGTTATTGGACTAAAAATTGCAGAGCAAGATAGCAAGAAGAATTGAAAGATGAAGAGAAGCATGATCGTTTGTAGAACTCTAGGAGAAGAGACTGAAACACTTTGCCAGCATTAGAGCTCAAGAGAAAAGAGGAAAAAGCCTCCAACTTAACAGCACAAAGAAATGAATATTACAATGTAACTTATTTCACAATGGTGGTTACAAGCAGTCAATTGAAGAACAAGTCATTTGCAGAAATTCAGAAGTTATTTGATAAAGCCATGACAAGGGTAAACATGTATGTTGATATGGATACTGAGTTGGTGAAAGAGAGCTCAAAGAAAGCTGAAGTAGAGATGACACAAGAGAGTAGTTCTAAGAGAGCAGCAGAAGAGCTAGAATAAGAAGTAGCAAAAAAACAGAAAATGGAAGATGATAAAGAGAAAGAAGATCTTAAACAATGCTTTGAGATTGTACAAGATGATGAAGTGGCAATTGATGCTATACCCTTAGCTACCAAGCCTGCACCCATTATAAATTTCAAGATTCATAGAAAAGGAAGTAATGGCTATTATGAAATAATGAGAGCTGATGGAAGTTCCAAGATATACTTATTGTTTAGTCAGCTGATCAAAAGCTTTGACAGAGAAGATTTAGAAAATCTATGGAAGTTGGTTAAAGCTAAGCATAGGAATACAAGGCCAGAAGAAGGCTATGAAAGAGTGCTATGGGGTGATCTAAAGACTATGTTTGAACATCATGTAAAAGATCTAATATGGTAGAATTTACAAGGAAAGAAAGTATTGCTTTGGAGGCTATATGATTCCTATGGAGTACACGTTGTGAGGTTTGAAGATATGCATGTCTATATGCTAGTTGAGAAGAGATATCCCCTTACACCTGCAACAATCACTGATATGCTAAATAAGAAGCTGCAAGCTGACTATTGGAATGAAATGTGTTATCAGCTTCTTAAACTTATGACAAAACAGCTTAACAAACAGTGAAGTGTTTGGAAGCATCCTCCTGGTGATTGATAAAGCTTTTAATGAAGAAACTTGATGATTTTGAAGATAAATATCAAGTTTAGGGGAGGATTGTTGGGATTAAAAGCCTTTTGATGCTGTTTGGAAGTTACTACTGCTAAGTGGAAGTTAAGACTGTTAAGGTATTAGTTACTACTGCTAAGTATAAATTAGTGCTGTTAGTAATCTTAATAAAAAATATGTTAAGTTGTTAGTACTGCTAGTTACTACTGCTAGTGTAAGTTACTGCTGCTAGTGTATATTAGTACTGCTAGTTACTACTGCTAGTATAAGTTACTACTGCTAGTATATGTTACTACTGCAAGTTACTACTGCTAGTGTAACTTAGTACTGCTGGTGAAGATTGAAGAAACCTTTCTAAGTAGTTAATGATGCTTGTACACAGTTAGTGCTGTTGGTACAAAAGTTACTATTGTTGGTGTGAAAGTTACAACTGCTTAAAGATTACAACTGTTGGAAGAGTTTATGCTGACAGAGAAGAGATCAAAGATTTATCAGAGAAAAGATAAAGATTGCTTATGTGATAAGTATGGGATATTTTTGTAAAAGATATGTATAAGTTATTTGTTTAGAAGATCATGATAACTTAGAAAAATATTGTAAGCTAGTTAGGACTCCTTAGTGTATAAAAGGAGGTCCTAGGGCATAGAGTTAGATATCTAGAAATCGTTTGTTTTGATATCGATACAGCTTCAAGGTTTTATAACCCTAACACTATTAAGAGTGTTCGTATTATATTGAGGCTGAAAGTTTGGTAAACCGTTTGTTATTAATCTTATTCATTGTTGTTTCATTGAAATTCTTCTTAGTATCATTGACTAGATTCCGCATAGTCTTTGATATTCACAATCAAAGTTTCTATCATAGCTGTTTTAAATTTATTCAATACAACTTAGCCTTATACAAGCTAAGCAAGATCTATTCTATTGGGATCAACATTTGTTTTTAAGGTTTAGGGATCAGTATCTGGATGATAACATGTAGGTTGGGTAATGTGTGTGTATTCCATAGAATCAATCGGTATAATATAAATGGTTACAAGATCATTCTAAACTCGGGCTTGAGCCCGATACAAGTATATACACACTACACTAATACACACTAATACGGGCTAACTAACACGGGCTAACAGTTACAACAGTCATATACCAACATCTTTGCAAGACTTAAATTATATGATTATTATGAAGAATGGAGTAGAAGTATGCACAACTGTCTTTAAGGGTGAATGAGATATACGATCCCTCATGTTCGTTATTTTTTCAAGAGCTTTTCGGAGCATTAAAATTTTTGTCAATGTATAAATGATGATTAATATATAAACGATGGTTAATATTGGCAAGTAATATTTACTATGTTCATACTTCATACTCCATACTCCATACATTAACAATGTATTCTTAAGTTTTTTTAGTAAAGTAAAGAAAAGTAAAAGGAAGGAAACATTTTCAACCCAAATTTGGGAAGAAACACTTTCCTTTCAAAATCAACCAAATTACACTAGTTTTTCATTCATTTTCATTTCCTTTTAAGTGCTACTCAAGAACACAAATCAGATGTATTTCTTTTCACTTTATTTTCTTTTCTTTTCTTCATTAACTCTAACTTGACAACACAGTGTAAACTTATTGAAGCAACACAAACAATATTGTTTGTTTGTTTGTTTGTTATTTATTTGTTCTTTGTTCTATGTTTAGCCTAATATAACATCTGTGCCTTCTAAGTTATGGGCCTGGACCCATTCTTGTTTTGCTTCGTTTCATATATCGTTACTTTTCGAAAAACAATGGCTCTTATCTAAACAAGTGGAATTGTGGATCGCGTGTTGCGGCTTTCATATTTTTTTAACATGTTCGGCTAAATCAGTTGAATCGAGTGGTATGTCCTGGTTATGAAAACATAGTACAACTCATTTGTCTATTGTAAAAGAAATGACATATTTTTAAAAACTAAAGTATAAGAAATGTTCATATTAAAAAACAGGAAAGTTGCCCGCGCGTTGCGCTGGGCTAATCTTTGTTTCTAGTTTACTTTAGTACTAGCGTCTTTTATGGTAACTTTATATGTCAAGATGTATTTTTTTTTGTTTTAAAGATGGAGGGTTTCGAGTTTACTTAAGTCATTTTATATATACTGGGTATTATATGCTAAGAGTTTTTTTTGTCATTTTCTATATCTTGGGTTTTATCTGCTAAGTTTTTTCTAAGATTGTATTTATAACTGATGTGATAGAATAGATGGTATGCCTTTGCGCTTTGCGGTGGAGCTATTTGGATTTCATATATGATGTTTTTAAAGTTAATAGGTAAGTTAAGGGCGTCTTTTTTCCATTTAAAAATATATACGCAACTTGGACATTTTTTTATAAAACCGTACATTTCTCAAAAACGTATCAATATTGGGCTATTTTTGTTGGTAATCTTTATGAATGCCCGCCAGTATATTTTTTTGTCAAAGAAGTCGCGAGATATTTGTTAGATGTTTGACAAAGAAAGTTTGTTATATAAAATAGTTGTAG
>BQNB010164992.1:0-14273 GCA_026074375.1 Tanacetum coccineum | reverse complement strand
GATGGTACTGATTTTTGGAAGAACCAACACACATGGCGTATTCAAAACTGCAAGCTATATTCTTTTTCTGGTGTTCATGTGTTGGAGACAGTTAGTGGACTGGTTATACATATGTTTGTGGACAAGAAGTATCCACTCACTATAAACCTTATCGAAAGGATGCTCGATCATCAGCTGGAGATTTGTCACGAAACAGTGGGTAATGAACTTACCACTACGGTTCAGTTGATTGCCTTTCTCAAGAAACAACTTTCTAATTCTAAGCATCATGAGGTTCATGAATGGTACTGTTAAGTTTATTATATATCATAAATCTTTTTGATATTTAAAATATATTTTTGATATATAAAGTTTTTATGTAGAACCTCTATACTTATTAGCTTTTTCACAGTGTGACATAAACATTTTTTGAGTGTGCACCAAGTTTTGGATATGGAAACAGTTTTTGGCATGCTGCTTGGTTTTATTGCAACACATTTTGAACAAAAAGAGAATTTTTTAGGGATTGGGTGTTTGCTAACCACCACACAACAAATGGTGTTCAACTCACCATCTCTCACAGACAAGAAAGAGTTGATTCACCATGAGGGTACGGCTCTGGTATGATTCTCAAATCCGTTGATAGCTTTAATAGTTTACTTAAAACTATAGGGTATTTAACTCACCCATGCTTCTTTTGCTGAGAGTTGAAATGGTCATCAATCCACCATGGATAATGCCCTTATTGGGAACCAGAGGATTGGCTAGTCCAAACGCAAACGGATTTTGTTAAAGACTTAACAAATCCGTTGATAGCTGACAATTTGCTACAAATTGTAGGGTAATCAACTCACCTTGTTATCACAACAAAGAGTTGGCTAGTCCTGAGCAAACGGCTACAGGTAAAGATATATAAAATCCGTTTATGGCTGTGATGATTTGCCAAAAATCATTAGGGTATTCCAATTCACTATTGATTCATGTTCTAAGAGTTAAACTGGTTACTAATTCACCAGGGTGATGTCATGATTCCACCAAAGAATTAGCTAGCCCAAGAGTGAGTAGCTACTTGGTAAAGGCTTATCAAATCTACTCATGTAGCTGAGGTGGTTCCAAAGTCTGTTGCTGGTTCAAGTTTTTCTGCTGCTTCTTCAACGTTGCTGCCTTTTGATGTTCAAGTTCAACAAGACTTTTGATGTTCAAGTTCAACAAGACTTTTGATGTTCGGTTCCAAGGCTATGAAGACCAATCTGCTTGACACAAGATCTGCTCAATGTTCACAGATTTCTGATTCAAGAAGTATGGAGTTGGTTTCAAGATGTTGCTGTTCAATCCTTTGGAGTTTTCAAAGAAAGATCTATCTAGAAACTTGAAGTTAACTGTGTCAAATTCAAGTTTAGGGGAGGATTGTTAGGAATATTGTAATAGATAGTTACTACTAGTAGGTATGTAGTTCCTACTGGTAGAGTAAAAGTTCCTGCTGGTAGGTATGTAGTTCCTACTGGTAAGGATAATGTTATAGTTAGTGCTGGCAGATCAAAAGTTATTCCTGCTGGTAGAACAATATTAGTCCTGGTAGTATTATGCTTACTCCGAGTTGATAGTATAGTTAGTTAGTGATAAGGATATGCATGAGATATCCTAGGAAGTGATAATACTTATCTCTTTAGCGAGTCTTAGGTAAGAGGTTGTTAGGGTTTCATGAGTATTTAAGAAATCTACGGTCATAGATGAATGGTCGTGATCGAAAAAAACACTTTTTTGTTAATAGGATAAGATACCATAAAGGGTGGGAAGGGGGGAATCATTGTTTGAGTTAATTCTTCTTTAACTCTGTTGTTTATATTCGCGTATACATGTTTATTTGTTAGAGTCTCTCTTAGAGTTGCTTGTGATTACATAAGTACTCTACAACCTTAACAGGCTTGAAGATCTATCTAGGGCTGGACCTACAATATCACAAGATGTTGATCTTAATCAATATAACCAGAATCAAATCTCAAAACCACCCCAGTTAATCTTTTGTGGTTCTATTATCTATCTTGATAATAGTTCTATTACGATACCAAATCAATAATCGAATAAAGAGATCGATTAAACTTTTATAGGAGAAAGGTGGGAGCTTTTTTAGAAGAGATAGGTGTAGATATTAGGGTTATGACTTTTTTGTTATAACGTGGCCCTTTATATGCCCAGATGGATATCAACTACATGACAAACCCTCAGTCCTTCATCTACTAGCTGCTTTCTATCTCGTAGCTAACATATAAAAAAACATAGCTACAAAATGTAAAATGGATATTTTCAGTCCTCAAGTTTTTAATGCTTCAGAATAAGATTAATATTCTTATCATTAAAACTTTGCGTATTTTAAAAGTTGACATTTTTATGAGACGCAAAGAGTATGAATTTAGGCTTATGTCTTTATTGGTCTCTGTATGATTACTTTTGAAGAAGTTAAAAGAAAGACCATAGATGTTTATTGATTGCCCTGGAAGAAGTTAATAAAGACCATCATCAATGTTAACTTTTAGAGAATTGACTGGTACATTTTTATTTTTATATTTATACATTTAAATATATAATATGATAAAACAACATATAATAAATATACAACTGATTATTACACATATGAGTGTCTGCAAATAAAAGATAAGAATTGTGCAATTCATCACCCCATTTAAAGGTTTACTTTTGAGAAGGAAGGTGAAATAATGAAAAAGTTGGACATATAAACACGTGTATTTATTCCCTAAGAATTTTTATTTAATTTAAGGGTAAATTACACCGTTGGTCCTTATACTCAGCCCTGTTTACCCGTTCAATCCTTTGTTTTGAAAATCGGTGGAAATGGTCCCAAAATTGGTAATTTTGATGCGTGTTTGGTCCCAAGGGATGAATGGTCGTTAAGTCTCTTTGTTAGTGATGGGTATTATTGTAATTTCACATTAAAAGTATGTTAGTGCACCATTGGTCCCTAAGTGTATTTTTTTTGGGTACACTGTATCACTTCCCATCATTAACCAATGATTGTTTTTTTTATTCCACTTCACTTACAACCTCTCATCCCTATTTCATTTCACATGATTAATCCTGTCATATCCTATTAGTACTTCTACAAAAATCACTCACAAAAGCATACTCTCGCACTAATCACTCACCCAAGCATACCTACATATTTTTCTGCGTTTCAACCCTACATGTATGGTTGTTAGAGGACCAAAATGATGGAAGATCCGTAGAAGACATATGGACGGGCACCACCGAGCAACTAATCGAAGATTTCGAATCGGCTTATGGTAATGATTTGAAGCCCTTTTGTTTACAGTTATTTTTTTACAAATGTAGTATTCTTTACTTGTTTTATTGTCGATTTATTAAGTTAGGTTTTGATTTTGATTTTCATATAATGCACCCAATATGTTTTCGATTTGAATACATCATGGTGGAAAATTTCGAAGGTATCTAGGCCGAGTGTATGTCAGTGGTCATGTCGACATATTTGATATGGTCGATATCGATATGTTTACTGTCATTGCGCTGAACATGATGGTTGTTAATTTAGGTTACATAGGTGAATCTAAGCCCCTGTTTTATAATTATCTTAGACCACTCACTAGTCTAGATGAAGGGTTGTATGCTTTGGCCTGTGAGGAGGATGTTCGTTGCCTGGCTACCCTTGTTAAAAGTTTTAAGTTGATTAAGGTCTATATAGAACATGGTGTTACGGCTCTAGACTCTTACATTAGGCCACCACGGTTTAGGGCAGCAATATAAGATATTACTGATGAGCCTGGTAGCATTGCAACAAATAGAACTAAAAAAATGTTGTTGTTGCCTGGAGTGAGTCTAGTGAACAACTAAGGAAATTGTTTGGACTATGTCACACTAGTCTTTGCACAACATGATTCAAGTACACCTGTAAGGATTCTTATTTGTGTAGTTCCATTAACACCTAGTGTATGCCTGATTGTATGTTAGCACCTCATTCTGATGAGTCTTCATCACTTATTACTCCGTTGGGTGTACAGGAGTTGACGAATGAATGTGCATGTCCCACAAAACTATACAATATAGTTTAGGACATAACTGAGTTTTGTCTCAAGAGCAAATGCTAGTCAGGTTAAGATGTTGTCATAAGGCAACTATCATATGTGGATAGAGAATTAGATGAGAGGCAGGCTTTGCTGATGTTGCCGGAGGTGGTGTAGAAAGTGATGGGGTTAGGTTATGATGAGTATTTTAGAGTTAATGACTGATACGTCAATAAATTTACTATATAATATATTAAGAAAAACTAACAATACCTTGGACTCAAGGCAAGAAGTCAAAATTCACTAAATAAAATATTTATGAAATCACTAATAACAATATATATGAACCAGAAAGTATGAGTTCGGGTATCGTTTTTCCCCAATGAGCCTGGACTGGAGAACGATAAAGTCGAAAGATTTGGAGTTTGAATGAGAGAAATACTTTGAGAGTGTGGATAAGCTAACAAACAAAAAACGATTAAGAAAAACCTAAAAAATTATGAAATTATGCTAAAAAATGAAAGCACGTAATCCCGAAACAAGGGCTTTTCAAAACTAAAATTTCAAAATGGACTCTCTACAAAAGAAATTTTTACTTCTAAACTACTCTAGGGGACTAATAATGAAGAATGAAAAAGACTAGACTGAAAACGGAGGTCGTTTGACCCAAAAACGAGTCAAGACAAAATCCGTACCCGGGACCCGTTCTTTAAAAATCAAAAGTTTGAAAAATTAACCCTACAAAAGTTTTTATATTTTTCCTACGTAAATTATGACTAAAGAAAATTTTCTAAAAAAGAAAAATATTTTTTTGATAATTTTTGAATTTTCTATGAATTTTTAAAACTTTTAACGAAATTAAATTATAAAAAATACTAAACTATTTTTAAAAATTCTGAAAATTTTTCCTAAAATACTTTGCACTACAACTAACCTAAGAAAAATAAGAACCCCAAATTTCGGCTTATAAATAAGCCGAAATAAGCTGTAAACAGCTTATAGCTTTAAGGGTCAAAACTCCCTTATATAACTAAGTGCCCAAGAGTCTTTCAGAAAAGACCCAAGGGCACAGCGGTAAGGGAGTTATAAAAGGGGTGTATTGAGGGTGAGACCCGGGTTCGAGTCTTGCTCACCCGGGTTTCCCCTTATCTCCCCTTTTTTTTCAAAACTTTTTACACAAACTTGTTAAGCTCCTTGAGCTTAACAATTTTTATAACTACAACTTTTTGAGATTGCTTATAAATAAGCTGGAAAACGGGCTTAAAAGTGGCAGTTTCACTTTTTTAAGCTAAGACTAAAAATGTTAATAAGCTAATAAGTTCAAACAAGCTTTAACTAAACTAAATAAGCTAAGAATGGCTTAAGGCCAACATAATAAGCTAACAATGAAAGCTTTAAAGTCAAAAAAAGCAAGAAAAAAAATGAATGAGCTCCAGGGCTTATAACTGTTTTGCATACAGTCTGGGAATCTTTTGGGGCTAAATTATCCCCTTAAGCTGTTTTTGAGAGAAAGTGGGTCCCACAGCCTTGTTAAATGGCCAACAAGCTTCAATAAGCCCTACTTACTTTTTGCTTTGGAACACAAATAAGCCCTCAATTTAGCACCTAAAACTGACAGAACTTTAAAAAGGCTAAAAAATATGGCTTATTTTCCTTGGCTTTTTAAGAACAAATAAGCAAAGGCTAGGTGCAAATAAGCAAAACTAAGTCATCTACTACACCTAATAAGCAATTATCAACAAAAATGAGCTAAGGAAGTCAAACCAATAAGCCAGGAAATTGAAATAAGCTATTTGCCAAATTGAGCTTGGGTTGCAGTCCCAAAAGGGCCTTGGGGCACTTTTGGGGCTTATTTTTAAGCCCTTAAAGTGGGACCCAATGGCTGAGCTTATAGGGGCTTAAAGCACACCCTATAAGCTAGCCAAAAATGCTTTTTAGAAGGAAAATGGTGAGCTTTTGGATAGCTTAAAGAAGCTGTCAAAACCCTCTTTTGCACCAGGGGAAAACTATGCAATTTTGAAAATAAGCTCTAAAAAACTCAAAATAAGCTAAATACCCTAAAAAGCTATCTAAACTGATTTAACATACCTAATGCAATAAGAAATAAACAAAAGTAATAAGCCACAAGCTCAAATAAGCTAATTTAGCTGTTGAGCTATAGGCTGTTTTTCAAACAGCCTCAAGCCTATTTTTGGCTTAAAAATAAGCCACCTAGAAGGTGACTTAAGGGTTGGGCTTCCTAAAGCTTATTAAAGAGCTTATGGGCTCTCTAAAAATGCACTTTACTTAAACTGAACTTATCAAATAAGCCAAAATAAGTGGTTTTAAAACCACTGCCTAGCACCAGGGGAGGTTGACAAAACAAAAGGGGTCTTATTTGACAGCTTATAAATAAGCTGTCAAATAAGCTCTAAATGCAAAAAGAAGTAAAAACAGATGGAGACTAACTCCTAAAGAGCTTGTGCACAAAAATTTGAAGGCTAAAAATATGTTAAACTATCTGATATTTGAAAGTGAAAAGGACAATTTTTTTAAAGCTAAAAACCAATTACTAGGACTTGACAGATTTTTGAAGACACAAGTAAAACCAAAAGGACTCTATACTACTCTCTTTTTGACACTAAAATGGAAAAAAAACAACACTCAAAGCAGACTTGAACACAAAATCAAATAAGCAATGTACCAACTGTTATGAAAACACAGTTTTGAGCAAGCTTTTAGAAAATCTTTGAAACAAACATTAAGACCAAAACTTTTTGAAAAACAGCTTATACTCAACTCAAATAGGCTGGTTAAACTTGGTCAAATGACCCAAAGGTTTATAACCTGGATTGACCCATTTTAGCAAGTTAACCCAAACACCCCTTTATCTATGAAAATCAAAATTTTAAACTGAAAGAGGTGGGTTTAAATGTGAGATTTCTTAAAGACAGATAAACATATAAACGTATTAAGCATAAATAAGCAAATTTAAGCAGAAAATAAGCACTAAGATAAGCAAATAAGCAAATGGCAGATTTAAGCTATTAAAGGCAGTTTCAATTTAAAACTCAAACAAAAGGCATGAAATCAAAAAGCAAGCATAAATAAGCATGAGATAGACATAAATGAGCATCTAGAAGCAATAATAAGCAGAAATAAGCTATGCTACAGTAACAGTAAGCAGAAATTTTAAGGAAGTGACTTACAAGGGTCCAAATGACAAGGAACCTAAAGCTAATCCTATCCACCCCTAAGTCCTTAGATTTCTGAACATATTTCAACCCATGGGTCCATCCAAATTTGACCCATCTTCCATACTTCTTCAAATATATATTTTTTCTTGTTTTTGGTAATTTAAGATTTTTAAAATTTCTTAAGTACTTTGTAAGTAAATTAGAACAGGTTACTTATATGATTGATTTAAAGCTAAGCACACAATAAGCATTCATTCCATTTGAAATTTGAAATTGAATTTTAACTTTAACACCTCAAACTTTGATTAAACTTGGGGAAGAGTACAATACTGAATTGAAAGCTACAAGAAGTTACCAATAAGTTGAAATAAGCTGAAAAAGACTTAAATTTTAAAAGTAAAAGCTAAGTTATGCTATGATGCCTTAAAGGCTTACAAAAGGTTCTATTTATACTAAAAAGTAAGGTCTTGGGTCTCTCTTCTTTTCTTCTTCCTGTGTTTCTTTGTAGAGACAAAAGCACAAGGTGTGCTTGTTTTGTGAGTAGAAATCAAACTTCATCTTAGCCATTGATCCTCAAATGTGCTTTTTTTAAACCCATCACAATCGTTGGATTAGTCATTGAAAAATATGGGATTGCCAAATTGGATTAGGGGTTTAGTGGAGTGGGAATGAAGGTCTTATCCTTGTGATGTTTGGGGTTGCAGGGTAAAGAGGTGGGTGAACACCCGTGAGTTTTTCTTGGGTCTTGGTTTGGGCGGGAAAACCTGTTATAAACAGGTTTGGGGTGACAGGGTGTGGGTTTGGATGGTTTGGCAACTTTGGTCCCCCGAAGTTATAAGTGGTTTTGCAAATTTAGTCCTTATGGTGATACAACATTGAGGGGTTGGCAATTTCAACCCCTTAACCATATAAGAATGTTTGCAAACTCAGTCCTTGTGTAATACAAGTATGGGGACTTGGCAGATTAAGTCCTTCTACTTGTATTTTGAATTAATTGCAAATTCAGCCCTTGTCTTTGTTTCCTTTGTAATATAACTTTGGGGATTGGCAATTACAGTCCCTCAAGTTATATTTTTCTTTGCTTTGACCTTCTTTTGACCTTGACTTTGTCGGGGTTGACTTTGACTTTGACTTTTTGACATGATTGACTTCTGGCTTCGATTTGGCTTTGTCTTCACACACTTTTCCATTCCGTGCTCAGTTTTGTTGTTTTTGGCTTTGTTTTTCGTCCTTTTGTGAATATCCGTTTCCTGCATAATACAATTGCAAAACGAACATATATTTGGCAGTTTTTGTCTGTTTTTGGTCATTTAAGTCTGTTTTTAATGGAAAAAGGTATGTGTAATTAAGCACATACCAAAATCCCCCATACTAAGGTATTGTCGTGTCCTCACGCAATGTTATGAAGTAAACATTTACGAAAACTAAGAATCTCGATCCCCCTCGACTAATTACCTCGAAAAGTAGCTAGGTGTTCGTTAAGGGGAAGAATGTTAGGTAATTGTTCTATCCAGATTTCTTGAATTAACGTTAAATCTTGTTTATTTTTATCATTTATACTTGTTTTACCGCGCTTTTGTATGCGACCCTATCATTCAACAGGATCTAGTGATACAGAACAATTAATCAAGAGTCTGGGATAGCTCTCCTTAAATAAGTAAATTAATACATCTAAATCATATAACACAAATATTTCCTGTTAAATCTGTGTCTAGGATACGCTTCGGGCTTAACTAGTTAATTAGATATTGCCAATGGTTTATTGATCGTGTTGACTAGAAGGTGAACCTCGATAATTCAACAAATAACGTTCTGATTCCATTGGATAGTTGGACAAGTGGACTACAAGTGTATAAATCACCATTAAGCGACACGTGGGTAAAGTCTCTATGAGCTAGGGTTTAACAAGATCACCATTGCTTTAATCCCTAAGATAGATTATAAAACAGAAAATAACTGATCTTTTATGCGAGAGGCCTTTAATCTGTGACAAAATTAATATCGCTAGGTCCTTAGGAAGATGTAACGCAAGTCTTAAGAATGATGATACGCCTCGAGAGAAGAAATCATTGCACTAAATAAACAAACCAACATTCTAATCGGATTAATAATGGTTAATACAGTTTTCTATCATTTGGCTCGACCGCACTTTTATCTTTTGTTAATTAGCTTGCGTGGGTTAAAGTGCCTTGAATTGATTAGTCCCAAACCACAACCTGCTAGTCTCTCAGGCCGAAAACCCTTTTTTCTCGTTAGAATTAGGATTAGAACTGACATAGGTTTAGAATATAATAGAATTAACATAGATTAGATAACCAAGATATTAATTAAATTGATAGATTTAACCTCGCTTCAAGTGTTCGACACATTACCTACCATGAAACTACTACCGATCGGGTACACTGCTCGTTAAAGTGTTGTTTTTGGTTTAGTCGGCAAAATATAAATTTAAAACTTGAATCATAAAAAATATACACCACATAACGATACATTAAGTTTTTGGCGCCGCTGCCGGGGAGTGAAAATTAATCTTGATTTTTATTTGATATTTTAGTTTTTAACATTAGATTAGATCTAACCCTTAGGAGTAATGTAAATTAGATTAGTGTATATTTTTGTATATTCTATAAATTTTGTATATTTGTCTTTAATTGTTTGCTTGTATATTTGTGTGTTTAATTGTTTGCGTATTTAATTGTTTTTCTCAGTACACTGTTATGGTCGATAACTTAATACGGCGTATCCACTTCCATCAGATACAGCGTATCTAACTTTCTATCCAATACAGCGTATTCACTCAACAGATTAATATGGCGTATCCACTTCTATTGAATATGGACATACCACTATTGAGCTGAAGGTTGGCTCCTTCTTCACTGGTGGCCCCTAAAGATTTTGGGCCACCAGCTGCTTGTTGTGCCTTGTAATGCATTTCACCAACCACTGGTGTGGGAGGTGAAGGATGGCTTGGGCTTTTGTCCTTGGCCAAAACTGGACTGAGTATCTTTTTCTGATTGGCCAGTTTTAGATTTGGATGCCTCAGTCTTGGACTCAGATATGTGTTTTGAAGATTGTTTTCTTTTGAGTCCACTTTTAGCTCCAGGCTTTTTGCCTTGGGGAACCTGTTGGGAATTCACTTTTATGTGACGACATTACGGAATTACCATAGTTTATCATAGTCACATACGCGAGGACTAGAATAGGCAACTATGTATAGTTTAGAGGCGTATGGGCTATATATACCCCTCTATGGCTTCAATAGAGGGGTGGAGTCATTTGTATCTTTCACTCATATCCATCTAATATCAACTTCATCTTTCATCTCACTACTCTCTCTCACAAAAATGGCTATCATGTGGTTTGACTCACCAAGACCACCGGATCATAGTTTTCGTGAATCTTTCAATTGGTATCAGAGCCATGGCTACATACTCTTGGGTCGGTTTTATTTATGTCCGGATGGTCTCGAATTAGTCTCAAATTTGTCACTTGTGTGTGTTTGTTGTCTCGTGCTTAAAGCTTATTATAGCATATTTTCAGATTTTTTTCGTGTGCTTATTTGTCTCAAAAAGCCACGAATCTATTTTTTTTATGAAACTGGTTCAGTTTTTATTTGTTTCTATTTTTTACAAGTTTAGTATTGAGAACCGAACGTGTACATTTGACAAGAGGAGCCGAACTAGCTTTCTCTTTGAAAGCCGAACCAGTGACCAAATGAGTAATTTATTAATGGGGACCGAACGAGTGTATATGAGTGTGGACCGAACGAGTGTCAAAATGTGGACCGAACGAGGGTGTATATGTGTGGACCGAACGAGTAAAACATTTAGAAGTAATCGATCTAGTTCTCTTTTCAAGAACTGATCTAGACGTACTTAATGGACCCGAACTTGTCACAAATCAGTATGAACCGAACAAGACTCAAACCGAGTCAACTCGGTTCTTACCGAGTTGACCCGGTGTAACTCACTGAGTCAACGTATCTAAGTCTACTCGATATAGAAATGATGAAGGAGAGGACAGACTCGAAGCAAAGCAATTACAACATCACAGCCTCTTAACCACAACATCTACAACAATTACAAACCAAATCCAAAGTAATCCAATTCCCTTCGTCACATAAATCAATAACATCTACATCTCCTTCAATCATCCATGACTCGAAGCACAAAACAAAATTAAAATCAAGATCTCAGATTTGTTCATCAAAAGAAAAGATCCATATCAATCTTGTGTATGTGAACGTAATCCATCATTGATCCTTGTAGGTTAATAAACCCATTCAATATTCGAATTAAAAGATTGATCTTATAACACTTGGGTTATAGATCCTCTTTTTTTTTTAAAACAAGAAAATCAAATTAAAATACAACTTACCCGAAACCCAACAAGGATCTTGAAGCCAAAGTTGTCTTATGTTCTTCATTTCCGTAACTGGGTATGATTCGAATATTAGAAGGTTGGTCTTTCAGTTTCATAGCACTAAGTGTTAAAGGGTTTGGTATTTAAGATCCAGTTTTAGAGTCTTGGTTTATGGTAATGCGATGAATAGATGGAATGATTGATGTGTTATGTTTCTTTGGCTACTCGATGGAGTGATAAGGGTGAAGTATCAGATTTTGGAGAGAAAAAGGGATGGGGGCGGTTGAAGATTGTGATTAGGTTTAGGGTTAAGTATGAGATAAATTAGGGGTAGGCTATCTTTATACCTACTTTTATCTTTTAGATCGGGTACAGAATTTGTGGCAGGCCAGGCTTAATCTCAAAATTTAGGCCTAAGTTATGTTTATGTATTGATAGTTGGGCTCGGCTATGTTTAGTTCACACATGGGCTAAGCGAGTTTTAGACTTGTACAAATGAGATTTAGGAGAGGGCTAAGGTTGTAATGAACCCGGATAAAAAGTATAGAAATAATTGTTTCGGATTAGAGACTAAATTCCGGCCCCAAATGATTACTTGGGTGAAATTTTTTGCCATATTTAGTTGTTAATGGATACAATTGAGATTAAATGCTTATTCGTTGCATTCGAGGTTTAATATGACAAAGTGACGATTT
Source organism: Tanacetum coccineum (assembly GCA_026074375.1). NCBI lineage: Eukaryota > Viridiplantae > Streptophyta > Magnoliopsida > Asterales > Asteraceae > Tanacetum > Tanacetum coccineum. Next base: position 2,027 of record BQNB010164992.1, on the reverse strand, counting down.
TTAAGTGACGAGATCACAATCAATTTGGATAAAGAATCATGAAACTTAAAGGCTAGATTTGGAATTAATTTTTTGTGACTACGGAATTGATCGGGTATCACTTATTTGAGATATGAAGTGTCTTTTTCGAAGGCGTGTTCTTATTTTAACTTGAAGAGTCGGGTTGCTTGATGCATGATTTTCAATGATAACTGCTCGAGCATAATTTAAGTCGAAGACTTGATTATCTAGTTCCAGCAGTCAAGGGGTGGATGGTTCTGACCTGTTAACTATCACTTAAAGAGATTACGTGTATACTCAAGTGTCCCACACCACTAAGGATGTGTGGGATAATCGCAAGAGATGATGATAGTCCATACTTTGGGTGGGGTATTGAGTACTTAGAGATTTGCTTGGAGCACAGTTTCCTACACGTTCTTCCACATTAACGCAAAGCTTAATCACTAGAACGAGAAATTCTAACTTCAGTTTCAAGTTTGGTAATCTGGTTTACATCATCATTGGTTACTTCAAAGAGCCTACGAAAACGTTTGGATAATTAATAAATATATTAAATCATATTTTAATAATACAAAAGCAATACTTTCTTTATGGATCCAAATGCAATTACTTTTATTTAACAAATCACGGTTTAATTATCATTTAAACTTTTAAAGATTTAATAAAAACTATTAGGTGATGGTGTGACTATATAACAAGTGATGTTTTATTTATATAAAATACATTATGCTCATACAACCTATAATTAATTATGTTTCATTTGGATTGTCGAGACGATTCACTTATTTGATTTAGATAATCAATCATTCATTTACGGTGAGTTCATAGCCCCGCTTTTATACAATTATATTGTTTTACAACTTTGGGGTGAGAAACATGCATTGTTTTACGTTTGAACGCAAGTACTCTTTTAAACAAATTACGAGTTGGCCTAAGTAGCTAAACCCACTATTTCCCACTATCATGAACTGTCAATTGCTAGTTAGCGAGCGCGAATGTTATGAATAGATCTATTTGGGATTGACATCCCCGTTCGAGTGAGTAGCTCTCTCTAGTTTTGGAGGTCCGAAACATGAATGTATACATGTCAGAACAATTTGGATGTTGCGGGTTTAAACATCTACACGGGCCCATTATTTGCATTAAATTTCATACATAGATGTCGAGCTTCGGTGTCATGAGCTTAGCGCACTTCGTAATTACTTTTATGATATTGTATTCTGTTGGAAACACAAAAAGTGTCGGTCACTTCCAAGTTGTAATAGTCTTAGCTCATAGTTAGTGTAATGATTAGATTAGTAATCTAGTCTGGCCCAAGGACCATGGGAAGCCCATCATAGCCCATGGGTCGGCCATCATGTAAGTATTTAAGCCCTCTCCTAGTCTTGGAGAGGGGTTGGTTGTTTTCATTTTCCATTTTTACACACATAATACAATTCATCCATTCCATCCATCACAATCCACATCTCTTTCTCTTGTTCTTGGTAGATCATAAGATTACATGTTTCTTCAATTGGTATCAAGAGCCATGGAGTGGTGTGTTTAGTTTTTGTGTTTATCTTGTGATTTGTGTTCAAAATCTTTATAAAGAACAAAATTTTTGATTCAAAATTTTTTGGTGTAAAAACCTTAAAGTTTTCATTTTTATTGTTCCTATAGGGTTAGTAACACTAGTTGTACAAGAATTTTTGCTAAAAACCATTCAAAAATGTGTCTTTTTGAGTTTTGAAAATTTGGGTTTCGTAGTAGTTATAACCGAACTAGTGTGTTGTATGTTGGAACCGAACGAGTAAGCCAAACGAGTAAGCCGAACTAGTCACTTTAGTTGGAACCGAACAAGACCAACCGAACTAGTAACCTTAGTTGGAACCGAACAAGATCAACCGAACTAGTATTTTTCTTTGATAACCGAACAAGAAGGACCGAACTAGGTCTTCTTTGACAACCGAACAAAAAGGACCGAACGAGGTTTTCTTTGATAACCGAACTAGAAGGACCAAACTAGTCACTTTCAAAAAAAAACCAAA
>BQNB010164990.1:0-14273 GCA_026074375.1 Tanacetum coccineum | reverse complement strand
TAAGCTTCCTTATGATCCTATATAAACTCTTGTTCAAGCTTTAAATCCTCAAACCCATGTGTTTCTCGTTAAAACCCTAAAAATGACCCGTTTTAATTTTCTAGCTAACAAATCTTTTTACTAAACTTTTGTTATGACAGAACATCTTATTTTTGCTTATTCTAATAAGCTATAACCTAAAATATCATTTGGAACCCTAAAATAAGATTGCATGGCTTTTTGGACTTGATTTGTAAATGTTTCCATGCATAGGGGTATATATCATAACTTTACGAAATTTATAACTAAAGAGGCTGAAAATGTCATTATTCTAAAGTTATAACTATAAGGACCTATTTTGCCAAGTTCTAAAGTTAAAGGATTAAATTATATATACTTTATATATAAAGGACTAAAGTTGTAAAAGTTTATAAATCAAGGATATATATTGCCATTTTTGCAAACTTAAAAATATAAAATATAATATTTTTATATAAATTATAAAAATATATGTTAATATTATAAAACTCAATTTTATTAAAACACGACACATTTATCGTTATTAATCAACGATCGACGCATTATAAAACAATTATGTTATATAATTAACGTAACTTACCATCGACTAGATTTTGAAAAAACTTAAAATCTTATCGTATCACCTTACTAGGGAATTTTAGGTGAGGGGTTCAATTTGGGTATTTGTTTTGATGAGTTTGCTGGGTTTACGTTTTAAAGTGCCCTGGCTCCTCAAACGATACTACATGGCCTCTGGATTATGATAGCCCGAACAGTCATATAATATTTCCATAAATTAACAAATCAAAGTAATACGTTAAACTTTATGAATTTTTGAAACATAAACCATCACACTAAGAGTTGACATATTATCTCAGGTTGCGTGACGAAGCCGTTACTTTCACTTAATATACTTTTGCCATCAATCAGATTTCCCCTCTTAAGGTGAGTTCATAACCTCGCATTTTAAATCTTTGAATTATTTTATAAACCCGCAAGGGGGATACATGCTACACGTCAGTGCCATGAGCTTAGACGCAATAATACTATTTTCCATAATAATTGTACTCATTGTAATTATTACACTTATGGGTGTATAACAACGTAACCCACTGTTATGATGACTTGTATTCAAACTGTTTAACATAAACTTATGAATTTCACTCAACCATTTTGTTGACCTTTTTAGTATGTTTATCTAAGGTAATTGAGCAACTTATGGCACGGAGTGGCACGGACTTGAAGATGGCTAAACTGTTATCATTCAAACTTTATGTTTTTAGATGTTGGGACCTCTCTTTTTGTAAAAACTCTGATGAATAAATGAATGATAACAAAATTTTCCAAAACGTCTCTTTATGAGTCGTTTTCTATGATTATGTCTGTTGATCCATGAAGTAATACCCCAGATTAGCTTTCGCTGCTATATTTGTAAAAATTAGGGTGTTATATACGGCGTATTGAGCTTCATGTCTTCGTGGTTGCAAGTAAAGTTAAGGCACAGATACGTCGTATCTTCTTGATGGATACAACGTATTGGTTGTCAGAATAATAAATTCTTGATTTATTCGTTTAAGCTCCAAAATGCGTGCCTTTTAGCTAAACTTCACCAATTGCTTGATAATTACTGCAAATAACAAATATAAGCAATTAAGTACCAATTCATGCATAAATAATGTAAAACGAGCAATATAGCTGGGATAAATAATGCTATAAAATAGACGTTATTTGATGTCATCAAGCTATCTATTCCAAACAACCTACATTTCCCAACCAGATCATTACCCTTCTCATTAGGGAACCCACCTTATGGACTACAATAAACCTATTTAAATTGTAGACCAACTACTCAAAATAGATCCTCCCAAGGCCATCTATACATGAGAATTAGACTCCAATAGAAACAGGCTACATAATCCAAGATACAGGACCATCCACTAAATGAACTGAACAAGAATATCAAAACTGCATAGATTGCACAAGATTGAAACAAAGGTCAAAACCTTAAATTTTTGCAGAAATATCATAGATATAATCATCTGCATTACTTAGATAAAGGAAAACTGAGCAATCATTATTAACAATACCATCTACTGCAGGAAACTTCCTTATGACCCGACAAATTCCAACTTGAAAAGATTTGTACATCCAAAATTATTGCCACTCAAGACCCAACATGATGAAAACATACTTAAAACCAGGAAAAATCATGTCAAACTACAAGCCATATGCACCTACACAATTATATGAAGAACATATAAACCACCTATTGCAGACACCCCATATGAGCATTATACTAAACCACCTGGATCACTTTTTGAAATTAGATATTCCACTTGTCTTTTACATTCTTAATAGCAAAAGTATAGACAACCTTGAGTCCCATTAGCTTGAGTTTAACATTGTCCACAATCTTTTGAAACACATTATCCCATTTGAAACTCTCATCTTTAAACAACCTGTTATTTCTCTTTTGCCAAATACGGTAAATAGTTGCAACAAAACATAATATTCTCACTATGCTTAAAATACTATTATCATTATGCTTATTAGACAATTCCTCAATAATGTCATCCCAATCTGTAGCAATCACATTGTACTCCATCATAATTTGAACTTTATCCCATATATGTTTTAAAAAAGGACAAGCAAAAAATAGACGAGATTGGGATTCCTCGTTATTTTTACACAATGCACAAACCATCATGTCATACACTCCCCATTTCTTAATTTTGTCTTATGTTAGTAACTTTTCTTGAATTGCCATCCACATAATGAAAGTATGCTTTGGAGTACATTGAGTGAACCATGAAAGTTTGTACCATTTGGCAATAGGATAGTCATTAGTTAGATCCAAGTAAGCTTGTTTGACGGTAAACTTCACTTCATGACCTTTATTTGTTCTCCGGTGTTTACACGTCTAGCATTCCTTCGATTAACGTTATTCCCATTATTCTCATTTTGGCGAATCTCGTCGGTTATGCGAGCAGTAAGAGTCGGTAACAAGTCTGCAACTGCCTGTGCTACCGCAGCAGTAAAAGCAGGATCTGCTTCGTTGTTCACACGATTGCGACGAGGAGCCATCTAAACGATTAACAAATGAACCAACAAAGACAAATTAGGGTTAAGATCAAAATTCGAATGAGAGCGATTAGATCGGAAATGAAACCTAATGTCTACCCAATCCTCACAGGTCATAACCTAAGTTCTACAGGACGAACCTGCAGCTCTGATACCATAATTGTAACACCCCACCCGAGAACGGGTCAAATGTCACACTTATGGCATCAAAACAAACGCAAGCGGAAGACTTTATTCATAAAAATGGTTCAACAAAGTTCCTCAACAAAACAAAGGAATTAATAGGTCCGAAACATAATGACCTTCAAACGAAAATAAATCCGATACAGAGTTTAAGCGGAAGACAAAAATCCAAAATCCAAAGTTTGAGCAATTCAAATGAAATGGGGAAAACTATCATCCATTCAGTCCACTAAGAGCTCCTAAGCACTCTTCACTCATAACCCAGCTTCCCTCTTATTACCTGCCGCGAAGAAAAGAAATGCGGCTGAGCTAAAAAGCTCAGTGAACAGATATAAACGAAACGGATAGATTAAACATATAAAGTAAACGAAATGGAATCAAAGATTTCATATATCATCAGAATTGAACGAAATAGATAGTCAAACAAAACATATAGAAATGCCCACCGAGCTCAAAACAAATGTCTAAAATATGCCACATGCTTAGAACCTACAATCAAATGCATATCATATCATATCAAATTATACATGGGAGCTGCAGCTCCAGATGTACCCAACAAAGTGTGCAATGGGGTGTTGACACTACACTAAGCCATGCACCAAAACAAAATGAAACGAGGTACCTAGGATGCATCCATACGCTCCCTACAAATCAAATCATATATGGCCAAGTGCATAATTGAGCTCACAAAACAAAAAGGAACGTCGTGGACTGATCACACCGCCACAGATAGTGTCACGTCATTGGTGCCTTAATGACGTGGCCATGGTACCTCCATGTCTAGTTAGCTCGGGCATCAGAACAAAACAAAGGGTTTATATAGCATATCGAAATGAAACATATTATGTCCAAAGAAGATCATGTCTAAACAAAACGGATAAGTTCATATCATGGCAATATCAAATGAAGCATGTATCAAATGAATTCAAAAGGGCTCAATGAAGTTATCAAATAAAGTTGCAACAAATAAAGAATCATAAGATAGGAACATAAATAGGGATTTCAGCAAGGCAAAATAGATACTAAGAAAAAGTCATGAGAATCCTTAAAAGAAACGATAGAATATCTGTACGAGTAATCAAACAACGAGGCAACCGATGGATCATACAATCGTAAGGAGAAGTAAGTATCGAGAATATATGTACCTTAATTAGTCACGATACTTAACAACGAAAATCGAACTCAATTACGTGGCGCCCGATCTACAATCATTAACGGAATTTGTATTAATAACTAAACTAGCCATTCTTTTAGACATACTTTATTTATTTATAAAATAGTTATATACCATAGATTACTTATTCTTTTTCTCCACATTATGAAAATGACCATTTTGAAATAAAAGCCATATGTGGGTCTGTATTCGAAAATGTTTAAACGTACATCTACATGCGTTTATCTTGTATTAGTATTAGCTTACTGTAAATGTCTAACTTTTCTGTCAATTTTCGGTAGCTTGCATCTTCCAAAAGCAACCACCAATGTATAATAAAAAGTCATGCTTCTGCTTTATTTTTAAATTATCATTTTTAGTTGTAAGTGGGTTTCACATTTAGTGTCTCTATATTTATCTAACACCTGACCTTCTACCTTTAGTAGAATGCATAATGTAATCATACAACCTTACAAACTAATAAACTATTTTATCTTCCCTTTTATATTGTGCCATCCAGTTCAAAAATATCTATTATGAATTTAGGTTCTAAATAAAACTAACAGGTAAAATGTTTCCTATTTCATATCATATCCTATATAAGAGAGTTCATAACACTGAATTAGACAAAGCATGCAAAGTTTCCTTCTTCATCCTTCTTAGTTTATCCAACACAGCTTCTAGTCTAGCATGAACTATATGTAGATTTATATAGGTTTTAGATTATGATATCTTCAAACTAATATAATTTTGATATACAGATTTCCAAGGCCTGACGTGGGCCTCATGAATTAACAGTTGGTGATTTCCAATTTATGATTTCTTTATAACATATATCATGCGTAATCTGTGATTATATATATTAAATGATAGGTTCAAGATGTACCTCAAGGCTAACGAAAATAAATCGAAACTGGAAACACGGACACGAACACAAGATTCAATGGAACACGATCAAAACTCGAAACCCCGACGTAACTGAACAACTAACCGTAACCTAAACTTATACCCAATCACGAACTATATGCATCCAACGAATGAGACCCGATACGAACCACCCAAAAACAAACCAATGATCACAACCAAGAAATTAAATAACGACCAAGTGAACCAAGCCAATTTCCTGCTACTCCACAACCTTCGTATATGTAAGATTTTTGTTTAGGTTTTGGTTGAGATTTGTGTGATTATGAGGAAGAGGTGAACAACAACTGCTCATATACCCGCATGTGAAACTAACTCAGCGAAAGAAAGGCATGTATAGATGTAGGTTTTGACCAAGTAGGTTTTGACTAGGTACATATCACGTGGGTTTAGTTGCTGCATTTATTTATTCTGATTTTTTTATTAACATATCATGTTTATTTTATGTAAAAATAGATTATGTATTTTATTTTATACTTACAAACATAAAAGTGTTATAGCTTAGTTATTGTATAAATATATTAGTAGTTTAGGGTATTAAAGTAAACTTCACTTCATGACCTTTATTTGTTCTCCAAAGAAGATTATCATTATTATCAGGGTCTAAAATTGGTAATCTCAGCTCACAGATATAAGGAAACAATTCATACCATTCCACATGAAATTTCTAACCATTATCACCAATCATATCTTTAAGTGTACAATCATGGGCTAATCTAGCATTATAGAGAGCTATATAAGAAAGATGTGAGAACAGGACACCAAAATCACTCCATTTGTCAAATTATACAGATATTTGGCATACATTTCAAACCTTTCATATCATATGCACACCAAGGTATTTCATTGGAAGTTTAACTTTCACAAATGGAAGAATTTCAAGAATATTCCTCTGATCTTCATCACTAATATTCCCAAAAAACACAGAGCTTTTATTGACATTTGGAAGAAGACCAAAGCAGCTCCCAAAATCATCTAATCTCTTTTCAAAAACTTCCACATATGCTCCATCACCATGACAAAAAACTAATAGATCATCAACAAAAGATGAATGAGTTAATCTCATTTGTTACAACCAAAATAATATTAAAAACAACTAGAATTTATGATATTCCTTTCCATCATAAGAGTGAAAACTTCCATGACCATTGTGAAAAGGTATGGTGTAACACCTCCAAAATACGATACGCAACGGAATACAACATTTGGGGTGCCACTTCACGATACAATCACACAAGTCATAATAAACAACTAAAAAAGAGATGTTTGTTAAATAAATTTTATTTTTATTTCATTTGAAAAGAATCAGACTACAAAGGTCCCAAAACTATCGTAGAAAATTTATTTATAAAATTCTCAACACGACTTCATTTCTAAAATATTTCTATCATTTATTGACACAAGTTGACCGAGTCACTGTCCTTGATATCCGCGTACCGTCCCATCCAAACCATCTTCAATACCTAAACCTTAGATACATGCTTAAAAACGTCAACAAAACGTTGTGTGAATTCATATAGTTTACACATAACAATTAGAACGCATATTCGGTTTCGCAAAACGTATAACATTGCTCGTAAGACAAGTTATAAAAATAATGATTTCCAACTAAATGAGCCCATGTACCGAAACTTAACACATTCATCCCGTAGGATAAAATAATGTCCGAGAAGTATGCCACTTCTCCTAATACTAACTACAAAATGTCCGTTACAGGGTGCTCACAAACTGATTCAAACCCCGGACAGGGTTGTCAAACACAATAGATCTATTTAATGCATTAGCGTTTACCTGCAACTAGGCAACTAACGGTCACACAGTAAAAGGCATATACTCAATAGTGAATGGAATCATATTTAGTATCTTGCGTTCTAATTTTCATAAAACAGCAAGTATCCCCCTCGCGGGTTAAAAACATTTAAAACACTTATAAGCGAGGCTATGAACTCACCTTGATCGAAGCCGAAGATCAAATAACCGAAACAATCACGAACTACTCGACGACGAGCTCAACCGCGACCTATAATTTATGTCGTTCAATTATTACTTCGTAAGATACGATCGGATAGTGCGCGCATCGCAACTATCAAAATAGTATAAGTATACATACACATGTGATGAGAAATCCACTTGCGCGTCCTAGATCCTAAACTCCACATAATTGAGTTACGATCATTCTCTCGTTTATTTCATGCGTTGCTTATACGAAAACTTTCTATTTTTGAAAACTTTCTATTTTTGGAAAGTTACTATTTTCGGAAAGTCACCATTTTTAGTCGGTCTCGTCTTCTATTTATATTTATAATAATATTTAGTTATCTCGTCGAACTTTCGACATTCATTTTGATTATCGTTGACTTGTATCGGTATTATATTCGAATATTTCAAAAGTTTCTATTTTTAGAATCTTCATTGTTCATAACAATCGTTAAGTTTAAAATATCACACTTGTAATAATAGTAGCGTTTATTATTTTTATAACATCCGACAAGTTTAGTATTAACCCGTTGACTTTCAAAAGTCAACGTTAGACTTTATTTGACTTTGACTTTTTATACATATATATATTTGAATCTGACCCGCTTATATATATAATATAATATATATATATATATTAGAGAGAGAGAGAAGTAAGGATCCCGTGAGAATAAATTTAAATAAAATGGTGAGAAGTGACTTAAACCATACATTTGAGATGCAACGACTTGCATTAATGACATTTTTTATTTAGATGCACCATGTAGGGTTTCGAAAGTTAATTTGATATGTAGATGGTGCAAATTGATTTTCATTATTTCGAGGCATGCAGAGGAACAAAAAAGAAGAGAAATCATGAAATGCATCTAATATACGTATATGCATCTAAATAAAAGCTAGATTTTAGAATCTTCTTCGTTCATAACAATCGTTAAGTTTAAAATATCACACTTGTAATAATAGTAGCGTTTATTATTTTATAACATCCGACAAGTTTAGTATTAACCCGTTGACTTTCAAAAGTCAACGTTAGACTTTATTTGACTTTGACTTTATATATATATATATAATTAAATCTGACCCGCTCAAAACGACCCGTTATATCACATTTTCACGACTCGGACTCAAAAGAGATTTTATGCAAAACGACATTCCGGACAACTTTTTAGTTTTAGCCGAGACCCGAAACTCGACAGAAAATGACCAAAATGCCCCTGCAAGTTTCTGCAGGAACTATGACACTTTTAATAAAAATGCAGATTTTGACCTTGGGTTTTGACCCGTTATTACTCGATTTTAAAACTAGCAAGCCTCGCGACAAAGTAAAACGTCATTCCGAGCAACTTTCGTGTTTCGCCGGAAGGCCGAAACGGACTCGAAAGTAGTCAAAACGGGCGTTTAAATTCCTGTCAGCAACTACAATTTTTCCAAAATGTTGATTTTTACACTTAAAATGTATATCTTGTTTTAGCTCTAGTTTCTTCGTTATTAGGACTTAGAAGCTCCATTTTATGTCAAAACGATCGTCTAAGAAAGCTTTATTAGATTTTCCAATCAAAAATCAAATTTCATAAAATCTCGACCCTCGTTTTCCATGCCAAAATTTCTGCCCAAAACTTATCCGTTACTAAGTGCGCCAAAATTTATTTTTGACCCAAAAACTTATTCACGGCACATCTAAAATGACCTATAATTCACATTTAACTTGCTCAATTAATTTATAACAACAAATAACTAGAAGACGTAAGATCTTATAGATTTCATCACATGTTACGAATTTAATCAAATCAAATGTGCGAAACAAACGAAACAAAATACAAAGAAGGTAATCACAAGGCTACTGTAGCAAGATCGGACTCGATTGATGAACCCTCTTGTTCCTTGTTCCTTTTTGGCCGCGACTTCGGGTACAAAACCAAACCAAAACCAACTCAACCCCAACTAAACCAAATCAACCTAAAACTAACCTTGATTAATATTTTAACAATCAAACACACTTGGTGTGTCTTCCCTTTGGTTCGAACCTACGACCGAACCCAAAACCTTCTTCCAATATTTTTATAAACCAAATACTTCCACCAATCCTCCCATAAATATTTCCCTACTAATCTAACTATCTTTAATCAAATCAAAAACCCACTATCTTTAACAAAACTCAAACATGCATAAACCTTAATCCATGTTCATTTTTCTTGCATTGATGATCTTAAATATACCTTCTAAACAATATTTGGTTGCTAGAAAAATTAAAAACCAAGGATGTTTGGTTGTTTAGCTCGTTCGAACTCAAAAGAAGGAAAAGGAACAAGAAAACTAATTAAAACTTGATTCTTTATCAATCTAGATCATGTTTGAGTGATGTTTGATTGGGTTTTAATGATCAAAACTTGAAAAAGGTTTTTGTATGTGTGTGTATATAGGTGGCTGGACAAGAGCAAGCCAAAGGAATGAGAGAAATGAACTTTTTGAGCTATGTGTTTTTCTTGCATATCTATAAGAACTTGTACCAATCTTGGAAGCAACCAAAGAGTGTAATCATTGTGTGCATTGGGAAGTTTCAAAAATTAAAAAAAGTTGAGTGTGTGTGTCTTATAGCCGGTGGCTTATGGCAAAAGTGATATTTGCATATAATTTAAATAAAAACGTAAACATTAAACATGAGTTTGGCCAAGGTCAAGGAACAAAGATGACTTTCATAAAAATAATAATTTATGATCGCAAAAATGATAACGAAACGCGTCATAAATTTTACGATGCTTAAAACGATTAACGAACGCGCGGTCAAACGTTGACTCGCGAAACGTCCAAAAATAAAATTTTCAAATTTTCGTTCGAAATAAAATACGAAAATAATTATTCTCGACAAATAAAATTTTAAATGTCGACGTTCGCTTACACGAATTTATAGAATAATAATTATGACGTCGAAATCGCGATCGTCATACGTGTTGAAAAACTCGGGTTGTTACATTACACCTACCTTAAGGGAGTGCCGTCCCGGTGCTCGTCCTTTCTTACTTTTCTTAATTTCTCTTACGGTGAGATGGCTTCCTTACGATTGGAAGGTCTCACGTGCTTGAACGCAAAGATCACATGTTATAATACTCGCCTTGACTATTCTGGACGGGAGTCAACGAAACAAATGGTAATTCATATTAGCAAAATCAAAAATATAGTCGCAATCGCTCTTATCAAGAGAGAAAAATATACACCACGAAACATATCTGAGAAAACATAACTCGCGTCGTTTTTAAACGAAAGACTTTAAACAAAAGATCGACCCAAACCTTAGTTTGGTGATCATTCCAATCAAAATAAAGCGCACACCGCTACACAAAACCGAAACATACGTCGCTAACCAAAACTAAAACATACGCCAATAATCAAAACCAATATATACGTCATTATCTAAAACCAAAATACACATTAATATTCAAAACCAAAAATACTCATCAATATCCAAAAACCAAAACGCACATATCGCCCGCTTGGTCTCATTTAATGATGCACCACCGGTTGCGAAAAATATTCCAGAGTACGTACGACCCCATCAAACGCATTATAGCCTTACTACATAAAATCACATAATTATATAAACACATATTTGCCTATTCGTCATTTTTAGAATGACTCTATATTTCTACCTAGCTTGTCATCACCCTTAGCAACAATCATGCTTGCTTTCTATAAGTCTTAGCAAAATAATCTCGCTTTACTTATTAGGAAGCCTCATCAATAGCTATGCTCATCACGCGGGTTCATACCCAACCGTTTAGATTGCTCATTATACCGAGCTTGCCAGATGGCCAAGCTTCTTGGAAATGATCTCGACTTAATCACGGCTAGATTTTGGCCAACTATAGTCAAGCTTGCGAGTTAACAAACCACAATTGACAATGGACTATCAAGCTTGCATACCTCTCAAATCAACCTTCATCTACATTTGGGTAAGTATACCCATTCACTCACGTCCTAAGCCGTATCACGACCACACAAAACGACCTATACACTTACTACCATTCAAAAGCACATAGCACATAAGACACATAAAGCATATTTTTCACATAATTCGGTGGCGATAATCTCGCCAGAAAACACATATTGTCAAAAGACAGATCGAAAACAATCAAGAAAATAATTGAGCATCATAGGCTCGTTACTCGTCCGACGAAAAATAAAAATTTCAATGTTTTCTCATGGCGACTATCACGATCGGCTCGGTTCTAACACATCGCATCAAATTCTTAGATGATTCAATTAAATTAAGCCGAGATAATTACACACATTCCTAATTCAATATCGTTCGACTTAAGGCGTTATCTACTTTGATTGTTCCTCCAGGATGGGAACGGATGTCACCATTCGGCTAAAGTCTCCAATCTTTTCGCTCCTTTTATACGCACACTAAGTCGTTACATCAAAGGGTAAGGATCACTATTCCTAACCTTAAGTCAGGAGTCGCTTAGTGCCTTATTCTAGTCCTCGACGATTTCAGGTATATCTACAACTATACTACTACGACCTTTCATTTCGGGGAAATAAGTCTTCTTTACGGCCATCAGTTGATACATCAAAGGTAACACGCATATAATGTAGAAGAAGTCTTCTCCATTTCTCACTTTCAACCTCGGGACTAACCATTTTAGCTTCCACCCACCTTAAGAATCTTTATATCTTCAAGAAGATCCCTTCTCAGTATCGGTATCAGGTTTACACCCTTGATAGCTCAAATCTACCATTGCTCACTAGCACACTGACTACACTTGGTCTTGACACGTCTCTATAACAACCACCGATCTACATTATCACGGACTAGACTTCACTCCTTTCTAGACACACTCGTTTTGAACAATACCGTTGGTATTTTCCCTCGGGACGACTCAGTCACAATGACTCACATGAGACTCTCTCTATGCAGTCGATAGGAGTAGGGTTACTTGCATAAGAATCCATAGCAAGGGTAAAAATATTTTCTTCTTCCAAAAGCTTGACCCAAACATTTAGCCCAATTATCAAGCGTTTTAAGAGTGACGATTTACCCGACATGGCGTGGTTCTTCTTAAATTATGCATAGTTGATCAAGTTATGCATAATTGAGGATCAAACGACATCATGTCCATCCTCGTCATTCCACGTCCATCCTCGTCTAAAATGTTTTTCTTTCCATTAAGCTACATGCGTAAGTTATTTCCTAAAAAAAATATTTAAAGAGTAAAAATTTAATTATTTCAAAAGAAAGAAAAGAAGATAGCACCATTCCATCCTCTATTCACATTATTTTTAAAATATATAAATTTTTTTTATTTAAAAAGAAGATTTATTTGACACCATAGGGTCAGTTTATGTATTTGTTAAACACTTTTTTTCATTGTTTTACACAAAAAGTTAATTAACATAATTATACAATTCGCGCAACGACGTTTGTTCAACACACAATTTCGTTATTGCAATTCCACAGTTTTAAAATCATCAATCTACGAAGCCATTCGTTTAATATAGTTTGGTCAACGGTCACAACAAGTTTCAAAATAATACCCACTCATGGATAATGCAAGTAAGTACCATACACGTGCGGAAGATCCACCAACCGGAATCATTCCACACTCAGGGATAAGTCAATCTAGTAACAGGGCCACTTTAAAACAATCAAAAATCAAAGTCACCACAAAAACTCATAATCAAGGATAATTCCAATCTATATATCCCATAATAATAACAATGTTGGGGGTAGTATACATACAATCAAAAATCCCCCAAAAGTTACAATTTCGGTTCCAAGACCGATACATCCAATCATGACGATTCTAAGTTTCTAATTAAAGGAATCTAACCAATATCCAAATGGCTGCGTCCGGTGTTTACAAAAAACAACAATGACACCATGCGTGCATGACCTCACTAACTGGAACTAGCAGTTTAGTGGCTATACAAATGGTCACCATCTAATCTAAAAATCAAAATAATCAGCCAATAGGACTATTGAGATCCTGGTGGTCTTCTCTCTAAATCGACAAATCGCCTATCCATCCCCAAAATGCACTGCATCAGCGTACTCTTACGGCTGCTCATCTCCAAAACCATAGTCTGCAGCTACTGAATCTGTGCAGCTCTCTGCTGCACAGCTGCTTGTAAAGCCTGCACCTGCTGAGTCAATCCAACAATCACCTCATCTCTCTGGGTCACAGTGTGCTGACCCTGCTCTACCTGAGTGCCAATCTGCTCAAATTCAAATCTGTCTACGGCGAGAACCATCTGGGACGCCATTACATGCACCTGTCCCTAAATAGCAAAAAACCCCAAGCCAATCTCCCCAATAGAAATACCAGCTGCTACCTCAGCATCACTCACCTGGATCACATTCTATACAAGTTGTATGTGTCTGTACTCCAGGTTACCCAAGCGGGTACTCAAGTTCTCGATCACCGATGGAGGTATAAGAAGTCCAGGTGCTGGGAAGGGGAAAGACTGTACCTCAGCAGCAGCAGTAGATGGACCTCCTACCTCGTAGATGCTCGGTGGGGGCATCGATGGCATCAGAGGTGGTGTGACGGGAGCCATCAGCCACTCCTAGTTCACCTCCAAAACCTCCTCCTCATCAAATCCTTCGGAGTCATCATCCTCAAAATCATCATCGCCAAACAGCATGGCAATGTCTTCATCCATACCAATTACTGGAGAGATCATCTGCTCCTCCGCCTCGACTATCGGCTCAGCAATCTCATCCACTATCGGGCCAACCATCAGCTCGTTCTCTACAACTCCAAGCTCTCCAAGTAAGGGCACGTCTGCCTCTATCCACTCGTTATTGTTTTTTGGGTTACCAGCATACCCTGGTAGCGGTCCGGGTGCGAAGAAATCATAAGCTCGATGCGGCTCCAGCTCATCCACAAGAAAGTCGAACACACGGTTCGGTGACAAAGGTTCGCCCATGATACTACAAAAGAAAAGAAATACATAT
>BQNB010164989.1:0-14273 GCA_026074375.1 Tanacetum coccineum | reverse complement strand
TTGGAGAATTCATGATATTTCTATAAAATCAAAAGATTTCTTCAAGATAAGTTTAAATCTTTTCAGTCGGTCCAATTACAATCTTTAAAAACTCTCTCATATTTCAATTACCTCTACCAAAACCTTACACTCTCTATCACAACCAAATCCCAGATCCTTAATCAACTTTTTATTCATCAAATGGCGAATTTGGAGTTTTGCGACAAGCACAATATGGTGGCATACTTCATAAAGTCAGAAGGAAATGAGGGCTTTCATGAAATCATTGATTTTCTCACTTCAAGCCACATCTACTATGCTCTCATTGAATGTCCAACCCTATATATCTCTCTCATTGAATAATTTTGGCAAACTGCTGCTTTGAGCACAACTGAGGATGGGGTTCGTGCTATCACTGCTACCATTGATGGAAGAGATATGATTATCATTGAAGCCTCCATTAGAAGACATCTCAAACTCCAAGACTCGGAAGGTTTTACTTCTCTTCCTAATGCAGAAATTTTTGAGCAGCTGACTCGCATGGGGTATGCAATAACTTCTGATAGTTTAACTTTCCTAAAAGGACATTTTGCCCCCTTAGTGGAAGTTTTTCATTCATACCATACTCCATTATATGAGTTCTAAAAATACTGCTTGGGATCAATTTAGTAGTAACATTGCTACTGCTATCATATGCCTAGCAACAAACAGGGTTTTTAACTTTTCAAGATTTATATTTGATGCCATGGTTAAGAATTTGGAAAGTACACATAATTTTTTAATGTATCCCAGGTTCATCCAAATAATTTTGAACAAACAACAAAGACTACTTTTTCCTCATACCAGAACCTATTCCACTCCTAGCCTTACAAACAAACTATTTAACAACATGAGGAGAGCATCCAAGGGATACTCTGGGGTAGTCACACCATTATTTGATACTATGTTAGTTCAGCCTCAAGATGAAGCACTATCCACCTCTCCTTCAAGAATAACATCTTCACCATCCTTGTCATCCGATCACATAACATCCAGTACCCCAACCACACCACCATCTATCCAAACCACACATGAGGCAGAGGAGACTGCCACCATGCTCCATGATTCACCTTTCCCAGGAGGTCACACCCCTAGAAGTGACGAGGGCAGACTGAAACATGATGAATTGATAGAATTGGTTACAAAATTGTCAGACAGGGTTGTGGCTGTGGAAGAAGACTCGAAACAGACAAAGAAGGCTTATAGTACTGCTTTTACAAAGTTGGTCTTAAAAGTGAAGAAATTGGAGTAACAAGTCAGTTCTGGCAAAGCAAGGAGAAGGGCTAGGATTATTTTCTCAAAAGATGAAGATGTTGTAGAGGATCCTTCCAAACATGGGAGGAAGATAGCCCAGATTGATACAGATCCTACTATTTCTTTGGTACAGGATGAAGGAACTTCATGGTTTCAGGAGGATGTAAAGACTCAGGAGAAGAATAGTGCTGATACTGAAGTACTCCTAGAAGAAGAAACTCCAACTGAGCTTATTGAAGACCTTGGAAGTGGTGAAAAAGGTGAAAAGGAATTAGTACTTCTAATGTACCAGTTAGTACTGCTGGTGCAGAAGTTAGTACTGCCAGCCATGATGTTAGTACTGCTGCTGCAGCACTAGTGTACATAAGGAGGAGTGCATCAAAAGACAAAGGAAAGGCAATCATGCAAGAACCTGAGCCTCCAAAGAAACTCAAGAAGAGAGTTCAAGTACAGATTAATGTTGATGAGGAGTTAGCCAGAAAGGTTCAAGAGGAAGAATAGGCAAGAGCTATGACGGAACAAGAACAAGAAAGTGTTAACTTTGAAGCAGCTCTTGAACTACAAAGACAGTTGGATGAAAGGGAAGAAATTGCTGTTGAACCTACTCAAGCTCAGAAAATTAACTGGAGTGATCCTGCTATACTAAGATAACATGCACAACAGAACAGACCTTATTCTGTAGCTGAAGTGAGGAAGAATATGGTTAGGTATTTAATTAATCAGGGAGGATATAAGCAGAGACACTTCAAAGGAATGAGCTATCAAGACATTAGACCCATTTTTGAAAAGGTATGGGATCAAAATCAAGTTTTTGTTCCTATGGGTTCAGAGATTGAAAAGGAACATTCAAAACCAGTTGAAGAAGAGACAGTTCATCAAAAAGAGGTTAAAGCTGAACAAGTTGTGAAAGAAAGCCCAAGGAAAACTAGAGAAAGAAGAAAGAAATCACTTGCTAGAAAAAGAGCAAGAGAAACTCAAAGTGAAGAAAGTTCTAAGAAACAAAAGCTTGAGGATGATGCTGAAAAGGAAGAACTTAGACTTGCTTTGAAGATAGTCTCAGATAAAGATAAAGATATTGATTATGAAGTATTGGATATGAAGTATCCAATAGTTGACTGGGAATCTTAAATCCTTAGAAATCTTGAAGAAAGAGAAATGCATGTGTACAAGATTACAAGAGCAGATGGAAAATCAAAGTACTACTCAAATCTCTCTGGCATGCTTGATACTTTTGATAAAGATGATGTGTTGAATCTGCACAGGCTTGTGATGGAAACGGTTTCCAAATAATAATCCAGTTGGACTATGATTACTATACTTTGGGGGTGACCTAAAGATATTGGTAGATCCTAAGGAAGATGATGACATCTGGAAGAACC
The DNA here is from genome assembly GCA_026074375.1 of Tanacetum coccineum. Classification (NCBI taxonomy): domain Eukaryota; kingdom Viridiplantae; phylum Streptophyta; class Magnoliopsida; order Asterales; family Asteraceae; genus Tanacetum; species Tanacetum coccineum. Next base: position 11,622 of record BQNB010164989.1, on the reverse strand, counting down.
AACAAGAATGGAAGATGATAAGCTGGAAGTTGTATGAGACTTGTGGAGTTCACACACTGATGGTTGATGGTACTTTAATGACTATTCATATGTTTGTAGTTGATGAGCGTTCACTCACTAAAGAAACACTTAAGAAGATGTTGAACTGGAGATTAGAAGTTGATCATGAAAGTACAATGGCATATGAACTTATAAAATTTATAAGGTCACAAGTACAGAAGAAGAAGCATGTTTAGAAGAATCCTCAAGAAGTGCAGTCTAGAAGATTACATACAGAATAAACTTGAGTTTTGAAGGCAAATCACAAGTTTAGGGGAGGATTGTTGAGATTCAGAGCTTCTACACTTAGTACTGTTAGTTAGTTAGTTGGTACTGCCAGTATACTTAGTACTGGTAGATAAGTAGTTAGTACTGCCAGTACATTGTTAGTACTGCTAGTATATAGTTTGTACTGTTAGTATTATATAGTTAGTACTGCTTAAGTGATATGCATGAGTTATATTAGGAATAGATATGCATGAGCACTTGACGCGTTTTGTAAGCCCCTTTAGGGTTTTCTTTAGTGTATAAGAAGGACTATAAGCTCTAGTAGGATATAGGCATTATGTGCAATAGAAGCAAAATTTGTATCAATTATATATTAATGTTTTGTTTACATTGTTCTTAGTATTACAAGTTAGATTCCGCATAACTTATAGTATTCATAATCATAGTTTCTCACATAGTTAGTTTGGATTTATCCAAGTTAACTAAGCTTTAACAAGCTAAGAAGATCTATTCATTAGGACCCACAATTGGTATCAGAGCCTCGTGGCTCTCGATCTAGGATCTACAAGGTGTATTGATGTCGAATCTATGAAGGAAGAGTGGTCATGTTCTCTGTTTTTGGTGTTTGGTTCAGTTCTTTACAATTAGGGTATTCATAAATCCTAATTTAATAAAAACAGGAATGGTGATCATTAATGTTTCTACTAGATTTGGTGAGTCAATCGTTTCATTAATGATGAACCCTAGTAGGGATGCATAACACACGACATCAAGATGATAGATGCAAAGACAAGGATTAGTGACAGTTTAGCAACTAAAAAAGTGTCGCTAAAAAGGTGTCGTCTGGATACTTAAAAAAAGGTATCCTTATATGTTTTGTACTGCTCGTTGGTGGTTACTACTGACACAAGACACAGTACTGCTGGTGATCGTAAATATTGGTGCTTTACTAACGCTAAAAAGTGTCATAAAAAGTATGAGAGGAAGGAGCTATTAGTGCTGTTTGTATCATATTAGTACTGCTACCTTGAGATTGTTAGTACTGCTCAGTATATGTTTATGCTGCCAAGAGCCATATATGATAATTTCTTCAATTATGTCATAGCTACCACCCACCAGATATTTATGTCGCAGTGTTAGTACTGTCGTATGCTAACACTCAATCGACGCGCGCTCTCATGTCCGCGCCACGTGCGCCTATAACTGAGAGTCGCTATCTCCTATCTGCCCACTATATGACCGTAACATACCCAAGATCTATTAGATAATCTACCGTCGTATCGTTGCCTAAGTATGCAGCTCCAATCCCCGCAACCTCTGCCATGGCTTGAATACAACAGTTAATATTACTCTGGATTGTGTATTAGTACTTGCTGGAAAGAGAGAGTTTCTACTGCTAGCTTTAAAGGGAAGTTGTAATATGCTGCGTGGAATACTTTGTACGAGCTACAAATAAGTAAATATGTTAGCTTTATGTGAATACTGCTATGTAGTATTGCTAGTTATGTCAGATATTAGACAAAGAAGAATGTTAATACTGTCAGTTATGCCCGAAATCGTACAACACACACGAAAAGAAGTTAATACTGCTAGGGTTAGCAGTTACTACTGTTGGACTTAAACCAAGGTTTGTGCTGCTGGTATGTTTAATACTGCCAATAAAAGAAGTTTTCTACTATTGGTTACTACTGCTTGGTTTAGGGGAAGGTAAAGTTTTGGTTTAAATGTTCTTAAACGTTTAAAAGGCTCATTTTTTTGGATTAATTGTTTAATTGGTTACGAAGAGGATTATTTATCATCTATTTGAAGTTGAAGTGGAGTTTCACAGGTTTGTGTTCTTATCATATCCTTAAATGGGCTTCAAATTTGGAGGTATCTTGTTAGTGCTTAGAACGATGAGACGAAGACTTGACAACTTTCTTAGCAAAGGGTTTTGTGTGATTTTTCTTATGGTGCTCAATGCTCACATTTGCTATCACTTTGGTTATGTGTCTCATAGAGATAGAGGTTAATTGTCAAGATAATGCGGTCTCCATATACATTGTTTTGGGTATACGTTCGAAAAAGTCTGTAGTAGTAAAAGACATAGCCACATAGGGGGTTTTTAAGTTTAGGTTATTCTACTTCAGCCAATCAAGTTCGGTATACTTAGTTTTCTTCATCAGTAATATTACATAGAGCCTACATAATCTTAAATATTCAAGAGATGGTTAAACATAATGGTTCTCAGGGGAAGCTTATTGATTTAAAATGTTTAACCATTTCATTGTGACATTGAGGTGAGGTTTTTATATGGCTAGTCATTAATATATTTCTAGTGTGGAGTTATTTACTACAAGTTCATTTTTCTTATTGTGCTTAATGGTGGGTAATTTGAGGAGATAGAAGGCTTGGATTAGAAGTGTGATATTGGTTTGTAGTGGTCAAGATCAAAGTTGCTTATATTTATAAGTCCCCTATTGGATTATGACAAAAAGGGGAAGAAGATGTTAACATGTACAATTGGCAACTTATAGATCCTTGGTGTGGCATGGTACAAAGGAAATCTACTTAAAGGGAAGTTTGTTTCATTCAGGGAGATGATCACATCTTAACTTTAGGGGAAGCTTTGGCTTTATGATGAAGTTCGTACACGACTTTGTTTGTTTTGTCATTATCAAACAGGGGAAGATTGTTGAGATTCTAAATTTGATGAGACAAAATAAATAAATCTTCTTATAGTGGGTAATTGGTGAAAGGGTGAGAGTGATGTCCGTTGATGCATTTTCTTGAGTTGGAGGTGGGGGAGAAATCTTGGAGAAGGAGGATGTGGTGGGTTCAAGTAACCTTTGGTGAATATTAATGGTTGATTGAGGTTGGTGATTTGGGTATGTAGTCAATTGAGGATGAAAAAGTATTCTTATTTGGTTGATGGTGTTTTTGGAAGGTTGCATTAAGAGGCACTAGGTGAAAAGAGTTGAGTTTAGGTGATGGAGTTTATGTCTTTGGGTTAAATCCATAAAAATTGTTTGGTGAATGATGTTGTTTTTTGGCTCTTGGAGGCTTTGGAAATGAAAGCTCTAGTGGATGCCATGGATGTTGATAATGGTTAGTGTAAATGATCATTCAATGTAAACGGGCATTAAACGATTAAATGTTTACATCAAGCAAGTGTTATATGATTATTATGAGGATAATTAATAACATTGTTCATCTTATTTTTATTGGCTACGTAAAATGCTTACGTTTCGCGATAAAACGCGTTTCGGCATTCCCGGAAGCACCAAAACCTAACTACGGGTAATCCATTGCTTGGATTTTTCTCAATATACAAGCATACTCACATCATACTTAAGGTATTCTAAGGTGGTTCCAAGGTTTGGTTCACCATTTGCAAGGAAGGAATCAAGAAAAGAAAGAAAGGGTTTACTTGGGAAAAATTAGGGTTTCATTCTAATTTTTCAAGCCAAGAGTTTGAATCACAAGGGTGTGATTGGTTTTCTTTTCTCTACTCATCCACACAAGGTTATATATAAAGCTTAATCATTTCATAACTAAGATTTTATGTGTTCATATGTTATACTTAGTTAAATCACCATCTAGGGTACTTTTGAATATGTAAAATGGATTTCTACATATGATTAATGTTTTGTACACTTATTTACATGTCATATGGATGATAATATTATGTTAGAAGGAATGTATAAGTGTTTTAACATGATGCTTAAGAGTAAACATGTTTAAGTGCAAATTAGGGTTTCTAAAAGTCAACTTATGAGTTACAAGTAAAAATGGTAAAATAACATGTTAATCTTGTTAATTTATACACAATCCATACTTTGATTTTCTTTCACCATATTAGTGTTTACATATCATACTTAATGTATTCTAAGAAGAATTGAAGGGTTGGTTAAGCTTTGAAAGGGTTTTAACAAGATATTGCAAGATTAGGGTTTTTGGTAAAAATTAGGGTTTCATCCTAATTTTTCAAGCCAAGAGGTTTAATCACAAGGGTGTGATTGTTATTCTTATCTCTACTCATCCACACAAGGTTATATCAAAAGCTTAATCTATTCATATTTAAGATTTTATGTGTTCATATGCTTTACTTAGTTAAATCACCATCTAGGGTACTTTTGAATATGTGAAATGGATTTTTACATATGATCATTATTTTGTACACTTATTTATATGTTATATGAATGTTAATATGATGTTAGAATGGTAGTATAACTCTTGTACACACTTGGTTAAGTATAACATGTTTATGAACAAATTAGGGTTTTAAAGATTTACTTAATAAATTACAAGTGAAAATGGTAAAATAACATGTTAATCTTGTTATCTTGGACTCACATGAGCAAAGTATGAACTAATGAATTTAATATATGTAAGACATAAGATATAATTGTTGTAAAGTAGTTGTAACTAAGTGTTGAATCTAAATGGTACAAAAATCATGCTTAAAACATGTCTAAATCACAAAACCTCAAACTTTCTGTTTTGGTTCGATTTTGTTTGTAATTCGAAAAATACATATATGTTATATGGATAATTTTTAAAATACTACATGTCACAGAGGATACGAGGGTTCATAAAGAACTCTAAAAACCATTAATAACTAAGAAATACGCCATTTACAAGTATACGATAGTTAATACTTATATAAAACAATTTTTATAAAAGGTACTATTCATTACAGAAACTTAAACTTATAAACATCACAAATATGATAAAATTTTCATTACGAGAACGTGTATCAAAGAATCACTCAACACGGAGTCTAAAAACAATGAAGATACGACTAAAACGGGTTTTCTTAAATAAAAGTATAAAAACAATATAAATGCTGTAATGAACAATAAAAACACTATCATCTCAGAATCTCAAAACCTAAAAATGTGATTTTATGATCACTCATCTTAATCCAAAAGCGTGAGCGTAATAAACACTGAGAAACGGGCTTAGAAACAACAAATTATGCGTATCATATTTTACCTAAAGGTGAATTATAAAACGTTTTTTACTGTATAAAACGATTTCACTTAAACAAATAGATGGTGATATAAAGCTAATAGATTAAATATCTATTAGTTATCGAGGTGCTATATACTAGGCGAATTTCGATAATGAGGCTTCTTCAGATGGCGTATTGTCGAGTTGTTGGATATTACGATTTAAAGTGTCCTAACTCCACGTACGTCATTGTCATGCCCTCTTAAATTATGATAGCCCGAACGCTAGTTACAATGCTAACAATAAGGAATATATGCAGTGTTGTTAGACAACGTACTTGAATGAATGATTCGACCTATGTATTAAACTATGTAGCATTTGAGCGTTAGCGTGGACGAGTTTTTTCTTGGGAGATTTTTTATCAGATACACATCACTTGAGGTGAGTTCATAGCCCCACCTTTTTATAGTTTTACTGATTTAATATTAATTGGGGTGGAAACATGCTTTGTTTTATAAATTGGACGCAAGTGGATATTTTATATTGATTACATGTTTCCCAAGTAGCATAAACCCAATGTTAAGCCCATTTTCTTGAACTGTCAATGCATAGATGTTAGTTGGAAGTACATTATGTTAGCGCGAATGTTAATTAATAAATCTAATTTGGGAAACGACCTCGAACCCGTACGTGTGACTACTATCCCCGGGAACGAACGTGTATAGCATTCGAATCAAGGATGTTTTCGGGTAGAACATCATTTCGGGCTGAGTAGCAATATTATGCGAACAAGACAGTCGAGTCTTCAGTGTTTATGAGCTTAGTGTAAAAGTAATCTGGTTTTGTATTGTTTGCCATATTGATGTCACATCTACGGAAAGTCTTGCGGACCTACATATTTAAATACATTAACCAATGAATTCACCAACATTTTTGTTACGTTTAAGCAATGTTTTCAGGAATCAATAGCACGAGGTGCCCAAGGATGCATTGGTTACGTTTATGGATTTGCACGCTTAAAGACATTTATATCATATTTGGGAAATCTAAGTCAGACTTTTGAAATATAAAACAAGGAACAAAGTGAAGCTATAAGCTTTTGTAATATGTCTTTTAATAAAAACCTATGTATCAGTTTATAACGATTTATTGTGTCGTTCTTATATATAAATCTTGTGCTGTTGACTTGAAGAACACGCCCCCTGATCATATTCCGAGCGACCCAATTATGGGGGTGTTTACAGTACCAATTTTGTGCTATGAATCATCGGTTAAAGTCCTCAAACGAGAGTCCCGAACCGCTTTTTATCAAAACTATATAAAAAATTTACACAATGACCCCCTAATCTATTTGAAACTTGCCCTTTGCTTAAAACTTTTAATATATATATACTATAAAGATATTCTTTTTTTTATATATACAAAAAACACACATAAACACTCCCCTACTCTCTCTCATCTTCCTTAATTTTCCCGTCAAGCCATCGCTGCTCTGCCTCCACCCAGCCGCCGCCCGGAAAAGTATTTCGGACGAGTGATCCCGGCAAAAACCAAAATGTTTCTCATAACCCGATCCCCTATGCACACGCCCCCATCTCGCGCCTCCACCTTTCCATACCACTTAGGCCGCCGCCCCAATCTCGTCGGCTGCTTCCCCGCGACGGCCACACCCCCACCATAACATCATCTCACAGTCCCACGTAAGGGTGAGTTTGTTTTTGGTAAAAAACCAATAGGTGCATTTTGTCACACCAACAAAGGTCCGTTTTGGTTATTATATAGCACCATATGGGTGCGTTGGTTGCTGCCACCACCACAAGGTGCGTTTGGCAGTCACCATCCACCGAAGGGTGCGTTTTCGTTTTCCCATTAACACCGCCTAAGGATGCGTTTTTATTTTTTTTTTTTTCGGTTGTAAAATAACCCAAAAAGGGTGCGATGGGTTCGGTCGGCCACCACCATAAGGTGGTGTTTGGTCGGAAATGATGCGGCTCGTGGTGGTTTGAGTTTGATTTTCATATATGCACCGAGGGTGTGTTCAGGTGTCTCATACACCACAAGGGTGCGTCGGTTTACTATTCACCACACCTAGGGTACGTTTTTCTGTTGCATCAGCGGGCCCGTTTGGTTTATTATGCACCTATGGGTGCGTTGGTTGTGATTTCTCGCAGCCACAAGGGTGCGTCCGGTATCGGGTCAGCCACCTGATTAGGGTGCGTTTGGCTGTGGCAGCCCAACAAGGGTGCGTTTGGTTTCCATACTCGCACAAGGGTGCGATTGGTTTAATGACAAAGCAAGGGGTGTTTGTTTCTGGTTATAAATCGAAAGAGGGTGTGTCTGGCTCAGGGTTTATGCAAAAGAGGGTGCGTTTGGTTTGTATAAAACACATTAGGGTGTTTTGGTGGATAAGAAAACAACAAATGGATGTTATTATTAGGTTAAGGGAAATAGGATGGGTGTTTTGGTTGTAAGGTTACTCTGCAACAGGGGCGTTGGGTTAGCAGATTACCGAATAAGGGCGGTTGGGATAGCAGATTACCGAATAAGGAGGCGTTATGGGGATGAGCATAATTACCCGTAGAGGGGCGTTTGGGTGAGCTGATATTACCGTAAGGGTGTGTTTGGGATCATATAATTAAACAATAAATACTATTCTAAAATTTTAATAAATATAGAAAATTTAACGCGAATTATGAAAATCAAAAAATAAATCGAAACTAAAATGGTGGTTCATGGTATAGAATAAATATGAATTTATTACTTGTTTAGTTATAAATACTATATAATTTAAAACCACGTAGATATTTATGCAACACGCGGTTTTGTTGAAAAGTGAAAAACATTAGGAATATTATAAATATAGGGAAACGTTATATAACCGGGAAGGTATGACGAAAATTATAAAATTTTATATAACTAGTAATATTTTACTAAAACTATTATTATTTTAAACCCAGTAAAAGAGACTAAGTTATATTTTAAAAATATACAAAAATATTACTATACGATAACCTGACAACGAACGAAAACTATACTTTTACATAATATTGGACGCTTCTTTATGCACAAAATAATTATAATGAGTTGGGCATCATGGAATCCGATATGACACGAGTAAGAACCTGAACTCGATAACCACAGGAATCCGTTAAAAGGGTCTAGAGACACAAATCGTGTCTTACTACTCAACATAATCTTAAGGTCTCACTTGAACTACCTTACCTCATTCTTAAGTCATTACTTTTGCCATTGCAAATCCTTACAATCACGAACTGTTCATGGAACTAACAGACTTGTTACACACATGAACTAAATGGAGTTGATTCATCCTCAAACTCACGACTGAATACCATATTCCGCCGTCTATCGCATAAGCTCCCCCACGAGCTCCTCCCATTTGTTGAACTTTATTCTGGGGATATTGTTTCTCGAAATGTCCTAACTAGGTAAAGTGCTATGACAGAATTTGGTTGACTTTTAGAGTCAAATATAGCTTAAACCAAACACTCTCTTATTAAAACTTATCTACTCACACTAAAATTCACCTACTTAAGCTATTTGAGCAATAAATCCTACAGCTTATTAATGAAATTACACTAGTTTATCAGCTAGCTTATTATAATATTTTGACAGAATTAAAGTAAAAATGAGACTCTATAAAATTCTAGCTACAAAGCTTAACATCTTTTGAATCTCTAAGCTATCTACACAACATAGAGTAGGATTAAGCTAACACAAAATCAATTATAAGCAATTTGATTAAGCTATGTATATACTAAAGTGAAATATAGAAAGTAAAACCTGAAGTTGTAGTCTCAGCACTTAGCCACTCTTGTTGAGTGAGTGGCTTAAAAGCATATACCTAAGTGGCACCTTGCCTCTAAACCTGAGCTATAAGCTCAATAAGCTGTATTAAGCTTATTACTCCTTTAGCTTCCAAATTTGAATCAAACTACCTCAAGTGGTCATGTTTTGATGTAAAATGAACTAAATGAGTAAATGAATGACTTAAAACAAACTTTTGACTGAATTTGAGCTTATTAACAAGAATAAGCTTCAATAAGCTTCGATGAGCTTATGATGAGCTTATGAAGTAAAAATTTCTTAAAATTGAAATCAAAGAACAAAGAAGCTGAGATTAGGCTTTTATTGATCAAATGTAAAGGTACAAGCTGAAATGACAATAGTACAAGTAAATGAGAACAAATTCGAAAAGCTTAAAAGAAAATTGCTTAAAAATAAGAAAAATGCAAACTGAAACTTAAACTAACTAACTAACTCTTGAACCCTAAGTGCCTTTTATAGTGAACATGAGATGGATAAAAAAAGGATGAGACACACACTCCTTCTTAGCCCTTGGATCATTTCTCCTTGATTTATGGCCGTTGGATTCAAAACGTGAGGTGTTCGGGCCAATAGAAAGTTGACACGTGGGCTAGGTGATGTAGAGGTGATTTAATACGAGGTTGATTGAAGTATAGAGGAGCGGGGAAGAGTTTTTGGCAAATTGGGTTTGTGATGAAATTTGGCGGGAAAGTCTGTTGGGAAGTGGTTGGGAAGGTTTAAGCCGCGTATGGTTTTAAATCTTTCCCCTATTGACATAAATGGTCCTTGAGTTTTAATCCCACCATTGTAGTGTAAAAAGAGCTTTCGGAAATTGCATTTCTGGCCCTTGTGGTTTCTTTCTTCTTTTTCCTCTTTACAAACAAACTTTCCACCTTTTACAACTTTAGCCCTTTGACTTTTTAATCATCCAAATGAACCCTTGAGCTTTGAAAGCTTGTCAACATTGATCCTTTGTCTTTCATTTGGGTCTTCACTGACTTGTATCGGGCTGATCCGGCTTTAATCTTTTCAAATCTCTCTCTTGTCTTGTCTTTTCCATTTCATGTCGGTTTTGACTGATTTTGCTCACTTTTGTCTTTATAATCCTTTCCTGCACAATAGACACAAAAGCACACATTTTTCTATCCTTTTGGCATTTTCTGGCTTTTATTTGGCAAAATCCCGGATATTTAATATATATAATTAAGCATTTATCATTGATGCATTGAGAAGAAATGGAGAGTGAAACTAAGACGAGTAAGAGCAATGTCCATGACTATCTAGTCAATTGTTAAGGACAACATATTGGCTACTTCAAGCGAGACGTCCAAGGTAGAGAACACGCCAGCAGAAATGCTGCGTGACCTGGACCAACAAATGGAAAAGAGGGCTGATGATGGTTAGTACTTTATGGATTAAATTGTATAGTGAGTATGAGTATGAAATTCGCTACCATCCAGGTAAGGCAAATGTGGTGACTGATGCGTTAAGTAGGAAGGAAACTCAGATTGAGATTCTATTGTTTGAAAACGAAAGAAAATACCATGAACCATATACTCAAAATAAAATCAAACGAACTCGTACAAGAAAACTCATGCAAGACGTTACGTACCCAAAATAAAACGTAAGGTCTTATCCAAAATAACGATCAATAGAGCAAACCTAAAAGCATCGATACTAACACGTCGCCAACGGGTTACGAAAACCAAGGGATATACAAAGAAGGGATTAATGATCCACACTAATAAGTTTGGAACAATTAGTGCTTAAAAGAGACCTTTGATACTCATACGAGTAATCAACGCAATGAAAGAACTAACGAAACGTGGTTATATCCGAAAAAGCAGATTCTGAACAACTAATATACATCGAGACGTCGAATAGGAAAATCAGGTATTCTTACTAACAAAGTACGATGAAGGGATGCTAAGCTTAGACTTAGGAAATCCGAACAAACAACCGAAACAAACAACCGAGCAAACAAGCAACCTCTATAATAGCAATACTAGGTATCCACAAATACTAGATAGAAGGGAAACTTAATATCTATACAACTCAACTTAACATATCCTTCAATTAGGGTAAGAGAATAATTTCTCTACTCATACCACCATCCTTCTCGTGAATACACATATATATAAAAAAATTATTACACTACCACCTTACATTTAAACACAAATAAATGCAATCATGGTCACAAGTCTACGTGTGTGATGCCTTTATAATTATGTTGGCCACCATAATTACAAGTGCCTCCTTTTACACATGTACTTACTTCCAAGATCACCAATATCAATCATAATTCAGATATATGCACATATACTACATTGCACATCTTAAACCATTCCAACTTAACACATAAAGGATGCTTCATCAAATAACTACTTACTTATATCAAATTGAAATCGAAACTACATAAAGGAACGAAAGTCTCTCAATGACTTCCAAAATACGAAATATCCAAAAGAAATAATCAATAACATCATGACGAGGTAAATGATGAGATAAACTTATGTTGGGCCTCGCTTGGGTTTAACTTTGCCTCCGCAAGAATCACCCAACTCCGCGGGTCCAGCCCTATTATGCGCATCCGAC
>BQNB010164987.1:0-14273 GCA_026074375.1 Tanacetum coccineum | reverse complement strand
TAAGTATTTTCTTTGGTTTTCTATGATGTCGACTTCTAGTTAGTCATCATCGACTAAAGAAGGAGAATTAGGAGGAGGAGTTTCATAAACCAAATTCCTCAGCCACTCAGCTTCATTACCAGCTGCAGCCAAAACCACAAATTCAGACTCCATGGTTGAGCTTGTAATACAAGTCTGTTTCTTTGAAGTCCAAGAAATAGCACCTCCTCCAAGAAGGAATACCCAACCACTCGTAGACGAGTGATCTTCCATATTATTAATCCAACTGGAATCAGAATAACCTTCTATAACAGAAGGATAACCACTATAAGTCAAACCATAATCCATGGTTCCTTTCAAATACTGAAATACTCGACCCAGAGCTTGCCAATGTAGAGAACTAGGATTGCTAGTGTACCTACTAAGCTTTCCTATAGCAAAAGCTATATCTGGTCTAGTGCTAATCATGGCATACATAAGACATCCAATAGCTCAAGTGTATTCTAGCTAAGACACTGAGTTTCTTTATTAGGTCAAAACTTTACAGTAGGATCTACAAGAGTATAAACAGGAGAACAATTAGCAAAGTTAAACTTTGTCAGTATCTTCTTAATATAATAATATTGAGAAATAAAGATACCATTGTTTCTTCATTTGATTCTAATACTAAGAATCACCTTAGCCTTCCCCAGATCTTTCATATCAAAATTAGATGACAAGAATTCCTTTGTCTTATTTACTTGATCTTGGTTAGTACCAAAGATCAACATGTCATCCACATATAAACAAATTATTACTCCTTTACCAGAAGCATCAAATTTGCTATACACACACTTCTCAGCTTGGTTTAAAGAAAAACTATTAGACAACACCACATCATCAAACTTTTGATGCCATTGTTTTGGTGCTTGTTTCAGACCATACAATGATTTCTTCAATTTACATACCTTGCTTTCATGTCCAGGCATCACAAACCCTTCAGGTTATTTCATGTAAATTTCTTCATCTAAATTACCATTTAAGAATGTAGTTTTCACATCCATTTGGTGAATAACTAGATCATTTATAGCTGCAAGAGCTAACAACAATCTAATAGTGGAAATCCTAGCAACATGAGCATAAGTATCAAAGAAGTCAATTCCCTCCTTTCATCTAAAGCCTTGGATAACCAATCTGGCTTTATATTTATCTATGCTTTCATCCACTTTCATCTTCCTTTTTAGGATCCATTTACATCCTAATGCTTTGCATCCAGGAGGCAAATCAGTTAATTCCCAAGTATCATTATGCATGATGAAATCAAGAACTGCTTCTTTCCAAAAAGCAACATCCCTAGAAGCCATTGCTTCACTCAAGGTCCTTGGATCCTCCTTAATAATAAAACAATATTTACGTTGAGATAAAGTCTTATCTCTTGTTACTTCAACCAAATAAAGTTGAAAATCAGACCCAAAAGACTTAGCTTTTCTTGTTCTAGTGCTTTTTCTAGGAACAGATGGACCAGGTACATCATCAGTACCATCAAACTCATCTTCAACTATCTTACTTGAAGATGGTTGAATCATACCTCTTGGTTTAGGTATAGACGTAAACCGGTCTTCATCAAATATAGCATCTCTTGACTCTATTATAGAGTTCATCGACACATAATCATTAGGTTCTATAACATCAAACCTATAACACTTGGAATGCTCAGTATAACCAATGAAGATACAATCTATACCTTTCTCACCCATATTTTTCATTTTGGGGTCAGTTAGCGTTACAACCGCTCTATAACCCCAAACCCTCAAATAAGTCAAATTTGGAACTTTCTTGGTCCAAATTTCATAAGGGGTTTGTTTACTATTTTTGTTTGGAGTTCTATAACTTTTGGATATAAAAATGTTTCAAACTGTTCCTTGAGCCATGTCAAGCATTTCTTGGAGCCACACTCATGAACTTCTTCTTTGTCAGGTTGTAAATCTAGTTGATCCATATCGCGAACAAATCCTTACCTGAAAGATTTAAATTCCTCTCCAAAGAGTACCTGAAAAGCTTTTATATTCCAAGGAGTTGACCTTGGATTTGTCTTTTCAACGCATATCTTAATTCCTTGAATGTTTTTGGTGCATTCCTCTTTGATTTCTTTCAGTCTTTCTTGTAATTGTTGCAATTCTTTCATGTCTTTTCTCAAAGATGAAGATATTATATCTTTTAATTTTATTTTTATGATTTATCACAATGATTAGCACAAATGATATTCCAAATTGAACATAAAAATTAATATCAACACAATTAAGATCCTAACACGAACTTAAAAAGTCAACCCCAAATAGCAATCACTTCTCGAAAAATCTTCCCGCAATTAAAAATCGTGATTTAAAAAAATTAACTATTAAAATTTTCACACCCCGTAAATTCCCAATTAGTATTCCGACCTATTCCGGTCATCTACTTTTAAATTTTATACGTTACGTTAAATCTGACTGTTTATCGGGGAACTAAACTGCGTAAAAACTGAGAAACGTCATCGGATGCGTTCTGGCATCGGTTATAAATTAATTTAGGCTTAATATGAGATATTTTAGCTCTCCTAAGTGTTTCGTGATTTTTAATCACTTCCGATATTAATTTTAGGACCTTATCGCTTAAATTGCGTTTTTCGTGTTTTGACCAAACGGAACCCTGGAAACTCGAAATCTTTTTATGTAAACTCAAGTTATCGATAATCTTATGCCTTAAGCTTAAAAATTTCGTTCACCCTCATTCCCATACATATGAAGATGTCTAAAGCCAAGCCAAAACACTTTTGGTACTTGAAATTAAATCATCCTTAAACCACTAACACAAATTTTGAAAATATTGCCATACTAGTGAAGGAAAGGGACATTTTTGTATCCTAGCAACATGCATGCATGAAAGACTCTTACACATCACATGTTACTTACACCATTGACTTCATTTAACTTGAAATTCAAAAGTCTAACCAAGTATGCATGAACCAAGACCACAAAAATGAACCATAATGGTCCTTGTACCTAGTTTTGGCCGAGCAAGGGGTGACACACACCTTTGGTGTGTGTTGGTCACTTAAGGGTACCCATGAACCTTAAAACCCTAGCCATTTGCCTATATATACCATGCTTTCTCTAAACTAGGTCATTTTATTTTATTTTAAACTCACTAAAAATTTTCTTCCTCCTCCCTTGTGCCTCTTAGCTCACGACACAACACCAACATAAATACCCATCCATATCTTTTGATTTTATTCAAGATCCAAGTACTCTAAGCTCATTTTTAAGGTTATCTAAGGTAGATCCAAGTGTTGATTCATTTATTTTCAAGGTTTCTAAAGATTACAAAGTTAGGGTTTCTAACTTTGTAAGTGGGTTTTCAAGATCTTGAGTTTTATAGCTCAAGCTTTGTGTTCCTCTCTTGCTTTCCACATTTGTAAGCTATTCTTGTCACCATCTAATGCATCTTATGCATCTTTTCATTTTTATTTAGATCCAAGAATCCTTGTGTTTGTGCTAGTTTTATAAAAAGAAATAAAATATTATTTGGTCATCTTTTATAAAAAGTATAGATGCACATCATTGTTTTATAAAGCTTTGTGAGATGAGAGTGTATATGAGAGTTGCAACAATAGATCTAGGGTATGAGGTTGGATTTGAAGGTGGGGAATTATGAAGGGTGTGTTGGTTTATGGTTGTTTGGTCTTATGGGCTGAAGGTGGAGAAATAAAAGGGATTTGGGGGGACTTAAATTAGGAACTAATATGGGCGGGAAAGTTGGTGTTGGGTTTAATATTTTTGTGTGCATTTTTCAATAAAAAATTAGCTTGCTGTGTTTTTCCACATATTATGTTTTGTTATTGGTTTTTTGAGACGGGGACTTTAAAAAAATTTTATTTTTTTATTTAGGCGGTTAAAAAGGTAGTATTTTTGATGGGCTTATTTCGAATAGGTAATTTTTTTTCATTATAATCACCACTTAAAATCGGGAACACTACCTTTTTAAAAAACGGGGGTCACAAGTTTTGGCCCCCAACCAAATGGAAACTCGGGGGAAACCATTTTGTCGGGGTCATCTTAAAAATGAATAGTGGGCACTGTTAGGGGAATAGTAAAATGGGTTTTTCGGGCCACCTTTCGGGGGGGACGATTTTTTGGGTATTTTAAAGAATGCCCAACGCGGAAACCATATGAAAAATGATTAAAGTAAATTTAGTTATTGATTATTACTTAGAAAATGTCAATGGAATAAGGATAATTTTTGGCACAATCGACATGACATATATCCGTTTGTTCTTCGTTAAGTGGAACCAAAGCGGATAGGGATAATTAGTCCCAATAGATCTATTTACTCACTCGCGCTCCCTCAACCGGTCCTCCGGTCGAGAAATTAACAGTTCATGATAATTCGGGCAGTAGTAGGTTTGTAAGCAAACTTAGGCAACACATAAACATGTAAAACTCGCGTAAAGAACTTGTGTCCAATTTAAAAGCAAACAATGTTTCTCACCCCAAAGTATAAAGCATTTGTAAATCGGTAAAAACGTGGGGCTATGAACTCACCTTAAACAATCAGTGAATCGTAAATCAACGAAGAAGAAATAAACCAAGGGATCCTACACGCGACCTAGAAAAATGACGCGTCTTAGGAGAATGAACAATACACTAAACTCGTATGAAAGGATTAGAAGATAAAAGATATCCATGTGTGCTTGTGCTTTAATTTATTTAATAAAGTATGATTAAATAAAATTTCAAAGTTTTTCATAAAGTCTTGGCGTTTGTCCAAAAATCACTATTTTTAGAAAGTTTCTGTTTTAGGAAAGTTTTTAGTTTCGGGACGTTAATACCGTCCCCTATAAATCGACATTTTCATATTTTCTAAATGCTCTATCTCGTCCTAAACACCTAACTAATAAGTTCGCTTTACTAATTTATACCTATTTATGCCATTTTTAGAATCCTACGTTTTTATTATTCTAAACATCACTTAAGTATACTTACTACATTTTTATTGTCCCTTATTAATATCCTAAGATTTCTATGTGTTTCGCTAGTGTTTAAGAAGTCCAAAAACGTCCGAAAGTGTCCGAAAACCCATTTTACTATTCCAAACAGCACACTATTCATTTATGTTGCCGAAAAATGTTTCAAGTTTCATTTGGCTATAACTTGGCCGTTTCAAGTCCGATTTTTAAGTGTCATATGAGTAAAACTATCTACTCGAAACGAGCTCTTCAAAAACTACTTTTACGCCTAATGAAAACATTTTTAGGTAGCTCAAAACCACAAAACTAATTTGGGACAGCAAGCTATTTTTATTGAAAATGCCACAAAAATCAACCCAACTCGCATATTAGTGCCTAATCTAGTCCAAATCTTTATTCGCCAATAACCAACCAACATAACCACCTTCCAATCCAACCTCATACCCTAGATCTATTGTTGCAACTCTCATATACACTCTCATCTCACAAAGCTTTATAAAACAATGATGTACATCTATACTTTTATAAAAGATGACCAAATAATATTTTATTTCTTTTTATAAAACTAGCACAAACACAAGGATTCTTGGATCTAAATAAAAATGAAAAGATGCATAAGATGGTGACAAGAATAGCTTACAAAGGTGGAAAGCAAGAGAGGAACACAAAGCTTGAGCTATAAAACTCAAGATCTTGAAAACCCACTTACAAAGTTAGAAACCCTAACTTTGTAATCTTTAGAAACCTTGAAAATAAATGAATCAACACTTGGATCTACCTTAGATAACCTTAGAAATGAGCTTAGAATACTTGGATCTTGAAGAAAATCAAAAGATATGGATGGGTATGTATGTTGGTGTTGTGCCGTGAGCAAGGGAGAGGAGGAAGAGAGATGTGGGTTTTTGTTTGAGGCTTGAAAATGAAATGAACCCTAGATGATGAGAATGTGATGTATTTATAGGGAAAAATTAGGTTTAGGGTGTTTGTTTTGTAGTGTCAAGTGCCCAACACACACCAAAGGTGTGTGCACACCTTGGTTCGGCCGAACAATAAGCCACAAGGGCCATGGGCTCAAATTTTTCTAGCAAGGTTCAAGTGATATGATCATGGTTCATACTAGTGATATGTGCATGAGAATGACTCATTCATAAGTCATTTTCTTATCTTCCATGCACACATGGGTGGGGTTCCCAAAATAAGATGCCATTTCTTTTATTTTGGGTCCAAGTATACTTGTTGTTGTGGTTTAGGCGCCACATCTGGCTAGGGAAAAGAGGTGAACGAAATTTTTAGTAGTATGACACGAGATTCATATGTATGGGAATGAGGGTGAACGAAATTTTTAAGCTTAGGGCATAAGATTATCGACAACTTGAGTTTACACAAAAAGATTTCGAGTTTACGGGGTTCCGTTTGGTCAAAACGCGAAAAACGCAATTTAAGAGATAAGGTCCTAAAATTAATATCGGAAGTGATTAAAAATCATGAAACACTCAGGAAAGCTAAAATATCTTATATTAAGCCTAAATTAATTTATAACCGATGCCGGAACGCGTCCGATGACGTTTCTCAGTTTTTACGCAGTTTAGTTCCTCGGTAAACTGTCAGATTTAAACGTAACGTATAAAATTTAAAGTAGATGACCGGAATGGGTCGGAATACTAACCGGGAATTTACGGGGTGTGACAACTCACGCAAGCTGATAGAGAAAAGCTAAAAGAGCGGTCGAACCTTATATAAGAAAATTGTATTAACCATTATTAATCCGATTAGAACGTTGGTTTGTTTATTAAGTGCAATGATTTCTTCTCTCGAGGTGGCATATCATTCTTAAGACGTAGGCGTTACATCATCCTAAGACCTAGACACATTAATTCTGTCACAAATAAATCATCCGCATAAAACATCCTTATTTACTGATTATAATCTACCTTAGGGATTAAATCAATGGTGATCTTGTTAAACCCTAGCTCATAGAGACTTTACCTACTTACCGCTTAATGGCAATCTATACACTAGTAGTCTACTTGTCCAACTATCCAATAGAATCAGAACGTTATTTGTTGAATTATCTAGGTCACCTGCTAGTCAACATGATCAATAAACCATCGGCAATATCCAATTAACTAGTTATTTGTTGAATTATCTAGGTCCCCCTACTTGAATCCTACTTGTCCTCAAGTAGCCTTTAGAAGTTTATAAAAATGTATTCCTTAAGGATATTTTCCGTTAAAGTGCTTATTCGATCTATTACAAGTACACAACCAAACACCTCACGAAATAGGAAGATAAAAACACTCAAATCACTCAACTAATCTATGTGGTAACATGTAACTAATTCGCTCAATTGCTCGGTCGTGATGAGTATTCAATCATATACTTCAAAGGATACACATCTCCACCACTAAAGCCAAGGAGTAACAAGTTTATAAAGGTAAATATGGGTTTTTGTATGGAAAGGCGTACGGTTTGATCATTCTACAATCTTTCACCAGAAGTACCACTCCAACAAGGCAGCTGAAGCACACATACACACCCGAAACACCGGGATAGACATGTGTGTTCGATCACATCCCCATTCGAATTTAACCAACGGTTAGGATGAAGAATGATATAGGGTAGAAACCTTCTAACTTTCACCAAAAGTCATAAACCAACAAGGTACAAGGCATGCATACACACCTAGAACGCCATGATAGACATGCATGTTCGTATGAATCCTCATTCACGTAAAACCATCGGTTAATCATTAGGTGAGAGGGAAGTAAATTGCTGTTAAATAAATATTACGAAACAAATAGATTAATCCTAAAGTACAAGTTGACTGCTAACAACTTATTGCCAGACCGTTACCGATGATTACAGACACAACTAATTACAACGACTAGATCCTTGACAAAAACAACAACCTAAGTTGGCGTTCCTATAACTGTCAACTTCCCAATCTTCCCAAAACTTTACATACTTTACAAGGCAAGTGGCGATATCTCCACTATTGTAATTGATACCTACTGTCGTTGATTTTTAAACGTATCAACGAATAACTGATCCTTCGTGTAATTCCTTTGGTAGTTGCGAAACGATTATCTTCAAACTTTCTTTCTCTTTTTGTATTTTTCTCCTTTTTTTGATCTTTTTTTTGTGCTAACTATTCATCAAATCTCGGTGTAGTTTCACCATCTTGAAGATCATAATAATTCCGGATAATTTCTTCGATAGTTCCTTCGTTCTTCGGACTCACCAATAATTGTGATGGTCATAAAATCACATGAGTTTTGACTACTAATATACATTCCCATTTGCAATGTGCAAATTTCTAACCACACTAAAGATCAAAAATGACGCAAAACTCGGGAAATACAAACTTTACACTTTAAGCAACTTGCATGGGCAAGGTGTAATGGTGTAACGAAATAGATAGTTGGTGTAATATTCCTAATGGATTGGCTCTACGGGTTGTTCTAGTAGATCATCACTCTAAAGATGAGAGTGGAAAAGGATTTAAACGGGAGGTTAACTAACCGGTGTAGTTAGTTAATAAGCAACATGTAAAGGCAATTTGGGTGTAATCCTAAAATTTACCAATTTAAACAAGTTACTCCATTTAAATCCATAGTACTTATCATTTCGGTCTCAAGTGATATACCAAGCCAAGTTCTAAAGTCTACAACATCACCAGCACACACATATTTTGTGGAATTTGGGTAAACATTTAGAAACGGAAAGGTTAAATCCTCACAATATCTAACAAGGGTTATTATGTGCGGGTTATGTAACATGTAATTTCACAAAAGTATGCTTGAATTTTTTTTAAATTTTAGCATAATTTAAGCATTTTATTATGAAAAATAGGACAAGTAAACATTCTAATTCCATCCCCCCACTTGAATTATACAACGTCCTTTTTGTATATATAAAAAATTAAATACGGGAATTTAAAAAGAGTTAGAATGAGAAACTCCCTGATAATTGCTCGGTAGATTCTCCAAGTTAAGTTTATGAGCAAGATTGTGTTGAACAGCCGCCTTAAAGTTTTAAGACTTCAACACTTCAAGATCTCCAGATATTAAAATTCTCCACCAATATTCGTCGATATTTCTTTCACGGGGTCCTGTGTAAATTCTCATAAAACAAACGCAATTCTATCTTCGTGTATTCATTTGGTTAGACTTGAAATAAATACTTAAAACTGTACAGGAAGTCAATACGTCGTATCCATACCCCATGATACGTCGTATTGATACTTGTATACGGTGTATTCATTTAATGAATAAGTCGTATAGACTGTGCTGAAAATAAAGACTGGATAACGTCCAGATAGTCAATACGCCGTATCCATGGGGTTTGGATACGCCGTATAGATAGTCTGGGAAGACAGACTAGATAAAAATTGAAAATACACTCTGGGTTGTCTCTCGGCAAGCGCTTTTGTTTATAGAAAAGTCTTTAAGTTAGACTTGCCCTAATTTAATCTCATCCTTATAAAACAATTTGGGGTCGAACGAGATGCCAAATGGCACATACAAATTCATGATTAGGAAAATGAATGACATCCCTTTGTTAAGATGATTCCAAGTTATGATATTAAAATTTAATTCCTTGATAAAAGTTTTAAAGGTTTGGATACGCGGTATCCGTATTATTAGCTATCTGCCGGTTTGAAAGACTCGATTTAAAATTTGATAATCCATTTTGGAGTGTTAACTACCAGCAACACTTTTGTTTACAGGGGGAGAAAAAACTCTTTTAGTTGACTTTGCCCTAATTTTTAAATTTTCATCGTATAAACAATTTGGGGTCGAACGAGATGCCAAATGGCACATACAAAATTTTGGATTAGGGGAAAATCAGAAATGACATCCCTTTGTTAAGATGATTCCAAGTTATGATTTTAAAATTTCAGGTTCCCTTGATAAAAGTGTATAGTTTTGAATTATTATTTAGATGTATCATGAGTTGTTTCTAAATAGACTATTTGGCCTATGAGCATAGGAACCAACATCGGGATTTATTACCTCAGGTAACAGTTCTTTGACAAGAATTAATCACACGTAGAGGGTTCTATATCGTCGGGTGAGGGTGCTTTGGTACGGGTTATGTAGGAGGTGGAGTTGTTTTGATTGGGGGTGTTTTTTCTTTTTGGGGTTGGGGCGGGGGTTTTTCGCGGTTTTGGTGTAGGGGTGGGGTGGTTTTGTGGTGGGGTGTTTTTTGGTTTGTTTGGTCTTGTGGTTGGGGGTTTTTTGGAGGGAGGGTTGAGTTGTGTGGTTTGGGTTGTTGGTGGGTGTGGGGGTGTGGAGTTTTTAGGTGGGGTGGTGGTTTATGTGTATTTTGTTGGGATTGGTTTGAGTGTGGGTTGTTTTGGGTTGGGTTGTTGCGTTGGGGGTTGGTGATTGGGATGGTTGGGAGGTGTGGGTGTGGTGTGGTAAGTGGGGTTGGTGTGGTGGGTGTTTGGTAGTTGGAGGGGGGGGTTGTGGGGTTATTTGTTGGGGTTTGGTGTTGGTTTGTAGGTGATTGGGGGTGTGTGGGAGGTTGTGACGGGTTTGTGGTTGTTTCGGGTTTGGCGGTGGTGGCTTGGTTGGGGGTTGTCTGGTGGTTTTAGGTAAGGGGTTGGGGGTGGTGGTTTAATTTGGTGTGTGGGAGGTGTAGATGGGTGTGCGGTGGGAGTTGGTGGGGGGGAGGGGAGAGGTCGTGAGTTTGGATTGTGCTGGGGATTTTGTGAATGGATGGGTGGTAGAGGTTTGGGGGGTTGGGTGTGGGGTTGGGTGGTTTTGTGTGGTGTTGTTTGTGGTGAGTGGGGACCGAGGTGGGGGGTGGTTGGCGAGGGTTGGGCTTGGTCGATGAGGAGGATGACTGTGGGGGTCAGTAGGTGGGTGGTCTGAGGGGGGGATTTTGTTTGGTTTTGGGGTGTGTGGGTTCTGGGGGGGTTTGTCATGGTGGTGGGTGGGGCTTGTCGTGGTGTGGGGGGGGCATAATTATCATGTTGGAGCTGAGTGGTTGGGGGGGTGTCGGGGGGGTTTGAGGTGGGTATATGGTGGGGAGGGGGGGGGTGGGGGCATTTTTATGGATGAGTGGGGATAGTTGGGGCATTAGGGGTGCGTGAGTTTTGGGGGGGGGGGGGGGGTGGGTTGTGTGGGGTTGTGGGTGTTGAGGTGTGGTTGTGTTGTGTTGGTGGGTGGGTTGTGCGTGGTTATTGGGTGTAGTTGTTTGGGGGGGTTGTGGGTTTTTTTTGCCGCTAGAGGGTTTGAGGTGTGGTTATGGGTGGGGGTGGGCGTATGATGGTGGGGGTACGGGTGTTTTGTTGTGTGGGGGGAGGGTTTTTGGGGGATTGAGAGTTTTGCGGGCCTACGGGGGGCAGGCGGGGGGGGGGGGTGGGAGGGGGGGGGGGGGTGGGTTTGGCTTTTTGGAAAGGGTTTGATGGGATGGCTGTTAGTGGTAGGTTGTGGTGGTCTTATTTATCGACTGAATTGCGCATCGTGTTGTGAATGGAAATTTGGGAATTTTGGGTAATTTTGTAATAAAATTATTGAAGGCAATCGAATGATTTTAATCATTATCATTTTCTGAGGATCTCAAAAATTGCACATTGATAATATTTGTTGAAAATCGTTTTTTGGATCAGTCAAATAATTAATTTTGTTTTAAGTAATGAGAAAAGATGGGGGGAAAAAGGGGGGGAAAAAGGAAAAGGGACAAGGGGAGGTGGAAAGAGGGTGGAAATAAATATAGGGGGAAGGGAAAGCAAGTAAAAATATAGTATATACGATGAAGTTGATAAATAAAGGGGGGGGAAATAGTCAGAGTTAATTATAATGGTGGTTTAGTAGTTTTATTTTTATGTTTTTACTAACTGTTGCTTTCTTTCGTTACCCCATAAAAGTTCTATATTTTATTTAGTGTGATTACTTTTACTCTGATTTTGTCTCAATAGCATCTCTCGTTGCTTCATAGTACTTCTCGTTGTTATTTCTAATCTATATTCCCGCAATATTTTGTATATACTGAGTATTCCGTAGCTTCCACTAGGCATGCGTTCTCAAACATCTATTTCCATCAATTAATGTTTCCTTGAGTTTAATGTTTTAGATTAGGTAGAAAATGTATTAATGTGACTTAGTAAGAGTAGTGAAGGTACTTTACTTGGAGATTTTATAAGTGCAGAAAAAACAAGAACAGATGTCATCCATCATGAACTGGTACTATTCTTAGTAAGGATTCAAAATTGCATTGTAAAGTTGAAGGTTTAGTAAAGAGTGCGTCCAAAACCCACTTCAAGTGTGTATATTATTTAACATCAAAACTTGTTTTTGGAGTTGATACAAAATTAGTTCAAGTTTTTATTACAAGTTGGAAAAAGTGCTCGAATGTTTGCTGGGAGGCTCATCACGAAGTGTCATAACCAATTGCCTTAAGGTGAGACAATACAAAATTCGAGATTATCCATTAAGTGACTCTTACTTGTCTAACAGCTTATCGAAGTATTCTATCTAAGTGACAGACACTCGGCCCTAAAACTCCAGTATCAAACATCAAGTCATCATCTTGTCTTTCTTGAGTTTCATCAACCAAGGAAACATCAATATCAACATCAATATCTTCAATACTCCTACCCTATTTGGATGCATCTTCAGGAATACACAAACGCTCTTGATCTATAGAGGACTCAACTCTCCTAGACATACCAACTTTTCTGAGTCTTTTCAAACCTGTAGGTCTTGATATTTTCCTCCTTTCTAACCTTTGGATCCTCTTCTTTAAAGCAGCAATCTCCTTAGCTTGAGCATCCTTTGCTTTTTGTAAATCAAGAACCCGTGTTTGCAATTTGGTACATAAAACCCTCAAATCTGTTAGTTTCATGCTATCCTCACCACTATTTTGTGGATTACTGGAAGGTGTTGGTAAACTTTCCTCATGCTCTACCTCATCTAAAGGAACCTTTGCCTCCTGTCTTTGAACCTTCTTAGATAGTTTGTCCTTCTTGGGTTGGGAAGATGAAGATGGTTGATCAATAATGGGTATTGAAGTGGAATCAGTTAGATTATCTGAATCCTCACCCATTTCTTCAACGGGTTGAACCATCATGGTATCAAATAAAGGTGTTATTCTCCCAGAGAAATCCTTTCCTGCCCTCTTCATATTTGCAAACACTTTCTTTGTGTGAAAGGGGTTAACAAAAATCTTCTTGTGTGTTGACATATTACCTAATTGTTGATTAATGAAAACATGGAGAAAACATGGATACAGCAAGAATTTGACTCCTCTATCCAAGTGTTTCACCATTGCATCAAGGATATATTTAGATGGGATAAAGCCATAGAATACCAATGAACTTTGCCTAATTTATCGATTTGGTACGTGTACTGAAACAATTATCGATTTGGTACGTGTACTTACATAAAGTGTTCTCATTTGCACATTTTAATGATGTGTCACGTTATTAATGTGCCACATGTTAGCATATCACATATGACACATCATCAAAATGTGCAAATGAAAACACTTTATGAAAGTACACGTACCAAATCGATAATTTTTTCAATACACGTACCAAATCGATAAATTGTGAAAAGTTCGTTGGTATTCTACAGCTTTATCCCTAAACTTTATTATATGACATGTCTAATATCACAAGTGGTAATCACCCTTGCCTTTAGAGACAAAGGCCACGGGTTCGATCCTCACTCCTTGCAAGGCCGATGGTCCTTTTCTATCTTTGGTAGAACCGGAAGCAACCTCTCTACCTTAGGTAGGGGTATGGTTGTCTACGTCTCAACCTCCCCATACACCGTGCAACGGTATTGGGACTCATAACCCGTGAAAGACGATATTGAGAATTACTTTTTATATTTCATAAACATACTTAATGTCTAATATCACTTGTGATATTTCATAAATAAACAAGTATGTTTTTAAACCTTTAATATCACCTGAGATATTTCATTGTTTTGTGTATTTTTTATATATTATCACATGTGATATTACTCATATGTAGAATACCAAAATTAATGTCACATATAATTGTTTTATCACATGTGATATTATTCATATGTAGAATACCAGAATTAATGTCACATTATATTGTTTTATCATATAAGATATTACTCTTAAGTGACTAAAAACGACAATTTAAATACTCTTCATCTTCATTACAATGTTTTTCACAATAGATAAATAAGTGTCACTTACAAATACCAAAATGAATAAAAATGAAGCGAAAATAAAAATAGCAAGCAATTTTTCCCTGAAACAAGTGAGACAAGAATTGCTATTGTTTCTTTTAATTAGATATTAATTGGTGTACAAACCCTTTGGG
>BQNB010164986.1:0-14273 GCA_026074375.1 Tanacetum coccineum | reverse complement strand
GGGGGAGGATCAATCGGAATAGCTTACGCCTCGACTCGAAGGGAATGAAGTCGGGAATTTAGAAGAAATTGCCTAGTAAATGTGCGTTGTGGTCTAGACGTATCTAGTCTATATGTCTGATGACCAATAGGATATAATGGAATTGAACCAGTCGTGATAATCGTCCAATAAGAGACAACTGAAATCGCCGTCTTTGAGAGCACGGTTATCGAATCTTTGATGCTCGAGTAAATTCTATTGATCTTTTATGTTTTCTTGCAGAATTATCACCGCCGAATTATGCGCAAAAATGTGCTCTACGTGTTTAGGTGCTTTTGGTTAATAGTAAGCGCTTAGGTCGCTTTAGTGTTGCCAATAATGTGGCATTAAGTTTTGGATGAATGGGTATACCTACCCATGGTTTAATTGCTAAGGCTCAATTATAATCGAGCATGGTGTGCGATAGTGGTGTATTAGATGCTAAGGCATAAGTGTAAGCGAGCCTGATTGATGCTAGTGTTATCCTAGGCCGATGTGTGAAATTTTGCGCGTGTATGTGTATAGTACTATGGTACGTTCTGAAGCAGTCGTCTACTCGAACATATGGAGAGCGACGTGGTGATTTTCGGAATATTTAT
The DNA here is from genome assembly GCA_026074375.1 of Tanacetum coccineum. Taxonomy (NCBI): domain Eukaryota; kingdom Viridiplantae; phylum Streptophyta; class Magnoliopsida; order Asterales; family Asteraceae; genus Tanacetum; species Tanacetum coccineum. Next base: position 13,656 of record BQNB010164986.1, on the reverse strand, counting down.
TTTCCGCGGCTTTATGTGTGTTCTCTTTTGATAAAAGCGATTAAGAATGATATGTGTTAGTTTTCTTTTTGCTAAGGCTTCCTAGTAAGCGAGCATGATGTGTAATAATTATTGCCAAGGCTTAAATATAAGTGAACTTGATGAAATGCCTAAGTAAAGCTATGCTGAAATGCGAAGTCGCTATAAAGTGGTGAATATGTGATTATGTAATTATGTGATTATGTATAAATAGTGCTATAGTGCGTTCGATGGAGATATGTATACTCCGGATTATTTTCGCAACCGGTGGTGCATTCATTAATGAGACCAGGTTGCTGACGTACGTTTTGTTTTGTTGGTATGACCACCAATCGAGTTTGGGTTGATCCCCTATTTCGAAATATTTTTGAGAGTGGCGTGGTGATTTTCCCGGATTCCGTAGCTTGTTTATGTCCTCTTTTGACAAGAGCGATCGCGTATATGTATATACTTCGTTGGTAGATTTACCAATGTTTTGCGTTGATTTTTCGCCTCGTATTTAGAGAGTGTAATGTCGCATGTCCGTCGCGTGAGAACGCATGAGTCCGTTCAAGGATCAAAGACTATATCTTCATGTGTGAGCTTAGGACGAATAAGTGGAATTGAGCACCGGGACGGCGCTCCCTTAAGGTAGGGAGAATGTAACAACCCGTGTTTTGGGCCGACGATTATCCCGAGCCGCGATTTATTTTACTACGGACAAGTTGAAATAATTATTTTATCTTCGTCATTTTTGACCGTCTTGGCGAGGATTATTACTTTTGGACTACGTCGCAAGGCGTGTTTAAGATTTTATTTATTTACGTGGTTTAGAGATTTTAATATCTCGTCATTTTTATCCCGAAAGTTAATTATTTCATTTTTAGTGTTTTGTTGTCCTCGTCCTGAGTTAGCCGAAACCATGTCGAAAGTTTTGTTTCTACGTGATTTAACATTTTATTAAAGGTTTTTGACTAAATTAAATTTGACGGAAGGAAAAAAATTACGGAATCATAAAACCCGACCCTATGTTCAGCTATAAGCTCGAAACAACCACCCTTGTGTTATAATTTAAAAGACTTTGGAAATTAAGGGGCAAAATTGTCAATAGCCTAAAGTGTTTTCCTATAAATATACCACTACACACACTCATTTCATTTTTTACAAAAATTTGTTCTTCCCTCCCCCTCGCTCCTCCACGTCCGACGAACACACACACCTGCACAAACATTTTGATTTTCCAACATGCAATATAATCCGTTTACAAAATATTAATCCTTGTATCATTGCGAACATATCCCACTAAAAATATAGCACATGCACTAAGTATTTTGGAAGTTAGAAATTTGATTAAGTTCTTGAAGATGTGGGTTGAAAATGGTATTTATAGTTGATAGATCTAGTGTTTTTACAAGTGGGTTTTGAATTGAAAGTTGTGGTTTTATTGTTCGGGCTGTTTTTGGTTCGGCTAACAAAGAAAACGAAGGAGGGATACGATTTTGATTATCGATCTTGCTTATGTAAGCATTTGTAAGTATTTTAAAGTCTATGTTATAATTATTTTTCGTGTAGAATTGATTTTGATTCGTGCATGTGATGAAATCCGAGGGATCTTGCTTTAGACTAGATTAGAAATAACATTGGATGATTTGAAATATTAAGATGTTGCTTATAAGCTATTCTTGATATGTTGTGAAGTGATTTTTGGGTCGAAAATGATTTTGGCGCGATTTGTGATGAGCGAGTTTAGAACAGAAACTTTGGCACGGAAAACGAGATCCGAGAAATTATAACATCTAATTTGGGTTTAGAAAATATGATAGAGGGTATTTTTACGAACGTTTCGGTAGTTGGATCGTTCCATAACTCCTAATAACGAAGATTTTAGAGCCGATCGAAGTTTGGAAATTTTACAAAAATGCAATCAGCTATTTTCTTTTTATACAAGTTGTGCAGAAAATAAAACGAGCGTTTTGAGCACTTTCGAGTCCGTTTTAGCCTTCCGGCGAAGCACGAGAGTTGTCCGGAATGTCGTTTCACTTTTGACATGTAAATTTCAGAATTTAACTATTTGAAACGAAGAAGTTAGACCAAGCCGAGGGTAAGAAAATAAAGTATATATTAAAAACTGCGCAGAAACGTGCAGGGGCATTTTCGTCATTTTCCTTCGAGTTTCGGGTCTCGAGTAAAACTAAAAAGTTGTCCGAAATGTCATTTTACATCAAATTGCATCAGAGTCCGAGTCGTGAAAATATGATTTAGCGGGTTGTTTTGGACGGGTCAGATTTAAGAAAAATATATATGATAAAAGTCAAATAAAGTCAAACGTAGACTTAATGTGCCGTTTAAGTTGTCAAAAGATGATTTGTGTTAGTCAAAATAGTAACAACTATTACTTTAATGATAATTGTATTTTTGAAACAACGATTGCATTTAAAGATGACGTTTCTAAAAATAGAAACTTCTATAATTAAGTACATATATACATATAAGTATATAAGGAAAGTGTCGTCGAGGATGTTATATGACGGCAAGACTCTAATAGATGGATACAAATGGAAAAATAAAATATTCTATGGACTAACATGACCAAATGGTCGGACTTGCTAAAAGTGGTAACTTTTCAAAAATAGTAACTTCCTAAAAATAGAAAGTTTTCGAAAATAGGAAGTTTTCAATAAAGTGATACAACATATATTTGAAAGAAAGATAGTATCTAAAGTATACTAAGAGTTAAGATCTAGGACGCGCAAGTGTATTTCTCATCGCATGTGTAATTTATACGATTTTTATCGTTGCGATGTACGCATCGTTCGATCGTACTTTATTATGTAGTAACCGAGCGACATAATTATAGGTCGCGGTCGAGTTCATTGATGAGACGCTTCGTGATTGATATTTTATTGATCGTGGTCTTCGATCAAGGTGAGTTCATAGCCTTGCTTTCGAACTATTTTTAATGTTTTATAACCCGCGAGGGGGATACATGCTTGTTTTGAAAAATGGAACGCAAGTGTTTTTGATATGATAATATAATTTCATTGCCATGAGTATATGCCTTTTGTTGTGTGACCATTAATCACCGAGAAGGTGAACGCTGAATGCATTAAATAGATCTATTGGGTTTGACAACCCTGTCCGGGGTCTGAATCCGATGGTGAACACCCTGTAACGGACATTTTATTGAGACTAGGGGTGGTGGCATACTTCCCGGTCAGTATTTTATCCTAAATGATAAATGTGTTAAGGTTCAGCACACGGGCTCATAAAAGTTGGAAATGTGGTGTGGCTTGCTTAGCTAGCAAGTCATACATGATTTTATGGAACCAATATGCGTTCTAATTGTTACTTGAAAACTCTATGAATTCACTCAATGTTTTGTTGACGTTTTTAAGCATGTATCTCAGGTTTAGGTGCTTGTGATGGCTTGGATGGGACGGAACGCGGATATCAAGGATTGGAACTCGGTGAAATTTTGTACATTCGATAAAGGAAATTTTAAGAAAACGAGTCATGATGTGACTCAGTAGAAATATATTTTCTAAACTGGTTTGGGACCTTGTAACTCTGATCTTTTTAAATAAATCAAATGTGATTTTGTTTAAAAACGTCTCTTTTGAAGTCGTTTACTGTGACTCGTATGCATGTATTATGAAGTAGCTCCCCAAAGTGGTTAATCCTGTTGCGTTGTAAATTTGGGGGTGTTACAACAAAGATCTCTTCTCATCTTACAAGCCTATAGACGGAGGTAATGCAGTGTTTGGAAGTAACACTAAAAGCAAGATCATCGGTAAAGGTACAATCACTCATAACTCTCTTACTATTCATGATGTTAGCTATGTAGAAAATCTTAGTTTTAACTTACTTAGTATAAGACAAATATGTGATAAAAATGCAAAGTACTATTCAGTGAAACATGCAGTGAAATACTTAAAGACGGCATTACCATAGGAAGAGGGATTAGGAAAAATGGTCTTTATATAAAGAAAATGGGAAATTCCTCTAAAGATAGTCTTTGTCTAACATCGATAGATGATACTTCGACCTTATGGCATCAAAGATTGGGTCACCCCAATATGCGACTTATTCAATCGCTATCTTCTAAAGAGCATGTTAGAAACTTGCCTAAACTAAAATTTGAAACTCATTTTTGTAACGCTTGCAATATTGGAAAACAAGTACATGCAAGTCATAAGGCTAAAAACATGGTTTCAACAACTAAGTGTCTAGAACTTCTTCATATGGACTTGTTTGGTCCATCGGCCGTCCAAAGTTACGGAGGTAACTTATACACTTTGTTTATTGTTGATGATTACTCAAGATACACTTGGACAAGATTTTTAAAACATAAAAATGAAGCTTTTGACCACTTTGAAATTTTGAGTAAAAAGATTCAAGTGCAAAAAGGTAGTCCTATTATATCAATCCGTACGGATCATGGTCGGGAATTTGATAATGAAGTACAATTTGGAGCCTTTTGTGATGCTAATGGTATCACTCACAACTTTTTGGCTCCTCGTACTCCACAATCAAATGGGGTAGTTGAACGTAAAAATCGTACTTTACAAGAAATGAGTAGAACCATGCTTAATGAACAATCAATCCCTCAAAAGTTTTGGTGTAATGCCGTCGACACCTCCACCTATATCTTGAATTGGATCTTAATTAGACCTTTCCTAGGAAAAACTCCTTATGAGCTTTTCAAAGGTAAAAAGCCTTCCTTAGAATATTTTAAAATTTTCGGTAGCAAATGTTTCATTCTTAATACCAAGGACCATCTTACCAAATTTGACCCCAAGTCTACCGAAGGCATATTTTTTGGTTACTCACCTAATAGTAAAGCATATATAATTCTTAATAAAGAAACTATGAGGGTCGAGGAATCTCTAAATGTGAGATTCGACGAAAGTCCACCTCTTAAGTCATCACCCTTAGTAGATGATGATATACTTGAATGTGAAATCATAGAAAACCAAGAAAAAGACTTAGAAATCAAGGAAAATGAACCATTAAACAAAGAAATTGTTAACATCAAGGAAACCAAAGACCATCCCATAGATTCGGTCATAGGTAAATTAAACAAAAGAACCTTAAGATCACAAGTTCAAAACCAAAGTAATTTCTTTTGCTTCGTGTCATCTATAGAACCCAAAAATGTCAAAGAAGTCATACAAGACGAAAGTTGGACTATGGCTATGCAAGAAGAATTAAATCAATTCAAAACAAATGATGTTTGGAGTCTTGTTCCTCCATCCGAAAACCAAACCATAATAGGTACTAAATGGGTCTTTCAAAATAAATTAGATGAAAATGGTGTCGTATCTAGAAACAAAGCTCGACTCGTTGCACAAGGATACAACCAACAAGAAGGAATATATTTCGATGAAACCTATGCTCCCGTAGCAAGATTAGAATCTATAAGAATCCTCATTGCTTATGCTTGTGCACATGACTTCAAACTCTTTCAAATGGACGTCAAAAGTGCTTTCCTAAACGGTTTTATAAATGAAGAAGTCTATGTTGCTCAACCTCCCGGCTTTGTCAATTTTAATAAACCCAATCATGTCTTTAAACTCAAAAAGGCTCTTTAAGGTCTTAAACAAGCACCCAAAGCTTGGTATGATAGACTTAAGGCCTTTCTTCTTGACCACTTATACACCATGGGCTTGGTAGATAACTCTCTATTTACCAAGAAAAAAGATTCACATATCATCATCGTCCAAATCTACGTGGATGACATCATCTTCGAATCAACTTGTCAAGACCTATGTGATGATTTTTTTAAAATCATGCACGACTTGAAATGAGCATGATGGGTGGATTGAATTTTTCCTTGGTCTACAAATCAAACAACTAGAAGATAGAATATTTTTCAACAAATCTAAATATGTTAAAGAAATGCTTAAAAAATTCGGTCTCGAAGACTCTAAACCTATCAAAACTCCTATGTCATCCGAAACCAAACTCACTCGAGATAAAGACGGTGAACCCATTGACGACACTAAATATCGTGGCATGATTGGTAGCCTCCTTTATCTAACGGCTAGTCGACCGGACATCATGTTTAGTATTTGTCTATGTGCCAGTTTTCAAGAAGCTCCAAAAACTTCCCACCTTGAAGCGGTAAAAAGAATTTTTAGATACATTAAGGGAACAACTCATTTAGGATTATGGTATCCCAAACGAACGGGAGTAGAAACCATTGTCTATGCCGACTCCGATCATGCGAGAGACTATGTCAATCGCAAAAGCACAAGCGGTGTGTGCACATTCATGGGATGTTGCCTCACATCGTGGTTCTCCAAAAAGCAAACCGCCCTAGCCATTTCCACCACCGAAGCCGAATATGTTTCCGCTGGGAAAGCTTGCCAACAAGCCTTATAGATGAAACAAGCCTTAGTCGACTACAACATTGTCCTAGATGATATTCTCGTCCTTTGTGATAATAAAGGTGCCATCGACCTAAGCAAAAATCCCGTTCTCCACTCTCGTACCAAACATATTGAAATTCGTCATCACTTCCTTTGTGACAATGTCCAAAAAGGGAACATCTCCATTGGGAAGGTCTCCTTCGAGGACAACATAGCCGATATTCTAACTAAACCCCTCAAACGAGAACCCTTTAACCTTCTTAGACTAGGACTCGGTCTCATGGAACCCAACGCCTAAAATACACAAAGGTATGTATCTTCGTTCCCTTTCTCTCTGAGACTAGGATTCTATTTCTTGCACATAAAACTTTTGGGATACATTTCATTCTACTATAAGTACGCATTATATACTTACTAAATGTATGCATTTTTTTTCAAAAAAACTTTAAAAAAAACCGGAAGCATTTTTTTAACACATTCTCACAACTAGGATATGAAAAGTCTGCATTGCTTAATACAAAAATAAAAACATCTTTTTCTATGTGCATCTCATTTGTCTCTTGAACGTCTATAAAGAGACACATGGTTAATATATCGTTTCAAACACGTTCAATTGTAGCTACATCAAAATCATGGAGACTTTGGGTTATCTCGTATATAACTACTTTTGTTTTCTTTAGAGTCGAGATAACCGCATCTCTAACATCATCTCATATAGGCACACATTAGAAAAATTAATCTTTCTGCAACTACTGCAGTTTTCGGTTCTGTTAAAAAACAAAGCTGGTTCTCTTCTGCAAAAGGAACCGGCAGAACCGGCAACACTGTGCAACAGTTTCAAATTTAAATTTTAAGCTCTTACCTCAACTAATTCCCACCAAATCTTCTCTATCGGATCTTAGAGTCTAGGAGTTGACTTTAGACGTATCTAATGATTAGATTTTAACCAATATATCAAGTAAAACATTCTTTCATTCAAATCATTACACTATTAAATGGATTGTGCCAAACACCATTTGCTTTCATATAGCTATCCAAAATAAGCAATGCCTTAGTCAAACAAAGAAAAGAAACATGATATTAACCTTAAGCGTACCGCTAGGATGAGCGTCCGACCTTGTTGCTTTAGCAATCCTCGTCCATTATCACCTCCATACCAAGCTTTATCACCCCAACCGATTACCAAACGGCTCCTCCATCATCTCCAAATGGTTCTCTACCACCTTCACCAATTGCAACTCTAGGAATCTCACTAAGTAAACTTTTGCTTACTCCAAAGTCAATCCCACCACCTTTGACCTCTCCTCCACTGGTACCAACTCAACCCTCCAAACACTCTTCACCATTAACCATAAGCTTGGAACCTGTCGAACTCTTGTTCTCAACTCCCTCACCTCACCACAAGCCTTCTTTGATTCTCTAGAAGATCTTCCTTCTAAAACAACAAACCCTCCACCACCTAGACCTTCCTTTGACTCCATTGAGCGCTTGGCCAATGAACCTCCACCCCTTCCGGCTATGGAACCTCCCCTTCCACCTTTGCCACCATAACTTCCCCCAAATCCTCCTTCAAACTTTACACCACTTCCGTCATTAGGACCCAACAATCCTTTTCCTTTGCTAACTCATGAAATGTTTTGTGAACATTGCCAACGTACCCAAGTTTTTGTAGACAATCTTCGGGATGAAATGTGATTCATTCTCAATCACATCCTAGACCGTCTCAACGTTCTTGTGCACAATTACTAGACTAGGGAATTAGAATTAGAATAAATCATATTTCGTTAAGAATCTCTTGCTTTCTTAAAGTTATGATGAATAAATGTTATAATTCGAAATTAATCAATGTTATAATGTCTGTCTTGTTGTGCTCCTAGGAAATTGTCTATTGTTGATAATTAATTTGCTCAAAAAAACTATTTTGCTTAGAAAACCCGCAGGTTTTATTTTTTTGTGAGCCAGTTCCATTAGCTATCAAAGACAGTTTCATTCAAGGAACGGAACCGCGAACGCCGGTTCTACATAAGGCACTTTTAGTGCTTTGGATTCTAACTTTTCTTTTGTAGGTACTCATAAAGCAAGGGGTAGCACATCTTTTTATGTCTAACATTTTTTTTCTGCAGCATATTTATAATGTTTAGCACCCATCAAAGGGGAGCTTTCCGCATTTACACATATCAATTCCAACTTATTATTGGATACCTCTTCGTGACCTTTGCATCTTTTTTTTGACAAAAAGGGGGATAATGGAAGTAAAACAAACATGAAGTAAAATAAATTCTAAAACTTAATCCAAATACTCAAAACAAATTCATTTTAACTAATTTACTTCCATTAGATTTTATTTTTGTCATCAATAAAAAGGGAGAGATTGTTAATACAAATAAACTGATAAAAACGTTTATTTTACGATATTTTCATGTTTTGTTGATAACAATTAGTAAAATCTATATGAAAGTAAACGACTTAAACTAACACATAATTATTACTTTTCCATTTTTAGCATTACTTTTAATTACAAGTAAATTATGCAAACCATTATTTACATCATGGATAACATCATCATTTGCAGCATATCTTAGGGCAATCTTACAAGATTACACATGATCTCTCAAAATTTTGCAAATCAAAATTCAGATTTTGTAACTGTGCGCCGGTTCTGTTGTACTACAGTACATGTTTTTGGCTATAAATACCAAGTCATTTCTCATGTTTTACTCACCGCTTTCCAACTTGAAATCCTCTAATCTACTGATCATTCTCTCTATTCTTACATAGTTTCATTTAGTATTTTGTAGGTAATTCTCTTTAAAGAAGAAATTGCCAAACACCCCTTTGAGACGATCAAGCTCCAAGAATCTTGTTTTGCATCTCTATAGCATCTTCAAGTTCACATTGCTGAATCTTGTACATCATTTAGTAGTTGTAGTTGTATTCATCATCATTGTAAATCAAGTGTAGTGTTGTTGGGTTGATTCTACCGTGTGAAGAATCTGGTATTTAGCTTTGTACCGTTATAAGGTGTAAGCAACGTTGTGAGGCTTCTTCGCTGGTTGAAAGGAGTTTGGTGACTAGTGTTTACTAACTCTTGAGTAGGTGACTCGGGGAGTGGAGTAGGGAAAGAAAGGTGTCCTTGTAGCCGAACCACTATAAACGCTTGCATCTTTGTTCTTTCTTTATAACTCTTTACTTTCTTGCATTACATTTACTTTCAAGCCAAACATCAATATTGTGCAAACTTCATATAAGATCACAACAAATTTTTGAAAAGTAATTCTTAAAACAAGAAAACTATTCAACCCCCCCCCCCCCCTTTTCTAGTTTTCCACAAAGTGCATGTACTTCAATGGCTTCCGAATCCATTTCTTCTAAGGGTTCAATGAATGTAAATATTATGCCATCTTCTACAATTGTTCAAACTTCAATTTTTGATTATTTTCGAATATCTTCAGAAAAACAAAATACAAAAATAGAAAACTCTCAAAAAACAAACAAGAAATAAAAAATTTCCAAAAACCAAATACAAAATTAAAAACTGAATAAAATTCCAAAAAGAATCTTCTCGACATGTCTTTTGGAATCGATAGCATTTACGTACCTAGAAATTCCGATTAATTTTGTCACGGGTATGTAAATGAAGTTCGAGCAAGAGTTTAAATGTTTCAAAACATGTCATTTCTAAACTTTTCTAATGGCTTATGTGCAAATCAATACATAACCCGGACTTCAAATAAAGGAAAGTTTATCTTTAAAGATAACTTATCCTCACAACAAAAAGAGCAATCTTTTGGGTCTTGAGCTACTTACAAAACATTAAAAGTTTTTGAGCTCAAGTCGATGACTTGTGTACACATCAGTGCACAACTCAGTTTTCAAGAAAAGAAAAGTGTACGTTTTAGTGCGCTTTATCTTAAAAAGAAGAGAAATCTTCTTCGTCCTGAGCATTTTTTCAACAAACTTCTTGCTCGGGACATACGACTTCTAAGTAAATATCAGCTTAGGACTCGTTCTTCAAATAAAGGAAAGTGTGCACTAGTGTACATTTATCCTAACGAGAAGATAACAACTTCTCGGACTTGAGCTGACACAAAACATCAATTCAAAGACAATCAAAGTCTTTAAAGCCCAAGTAACATTGATTTTCAAAACAATTGAACATAATTTTTCAAGAATTTCTCAAAAGATTTTTCAAAATCTTTCAAAATTGTATGTTCAACACTCTCTTCTCACGATACTTTCAAAAGTCGAATCATTTTTTATAAGTGGATCAATTTTTGAGGGGGAGTCTTTTAAAACCAAAAGCCTTTTAATGTTGTTGGATACATCTCATAAAAGTTAAATTTTATGTATCTAAAACATTTAGTGGATTTAAAAGTGGTACTTTTATGTCAAACTCACGAGGAGACTAAGCATAATTTTTCTAGACCTTATCAATGTCATTTAAAAATTGTGTGCTCATTTTTACAACACCATTATGCACCGGGTATGATCACATACTCTTGCGTTTATCTTTGGATAACGTCCACTGGTAAAAGGTGTAGCATACTAGTAATCATACTACGTGTGTTATACTAAGGCATCTTAACTCCATAACTCAACATATTTGTGGTGTCTTATCATTTTCACAAAAGTGTCATATTTTCTATATGGTGACACACATATATTGTTGAGGGTGCAATTAGAAAAAATTTCCATAATAATCATGTTGCTTAAACATTTTTCTCCCCGCACTCTTTTTCAGAAAATGTCATTTTAATCAATTGGTATGAAAATACTAAGTGATTTATTATTTCCATAGGGGAGAAAATGTGATTAAATTTTGATCTAGATGATTGTGATCTTTAAGACTCAAGTGCAAACTCTTTCCTTCATGTGTGAAATAATTTTGAATATCGATGAACATGTGTAGGGGGCATTTCAAAAGATAAAACTTTCAAAGTGTCAAACGTTTTGATACTTATCAAACACTTTGATTGATTTTCAATGGTTTTATGGTGATGATCAAATACCCAACAAGCTATTAATTCATGACAATTCTAAAGTCATAAGGTGGTTAGGTTAGGTATTAGTCCTATAATCCAACCAGAACCGGAGGGATCTACCCACGGACACTTCATAGTTAGAAATAGTAGTCCTTAGGTATGATTTGGAGATGAATAAGAAAAGGGAATAATGTTGACTAAGGCACGAGCTAACACCGGAATAATCACAACAAGGTATTAGTAATGACATCTTAGTAAGCATTGAAGGGTATTAAAGGGGTTAAACAATGAAAAAGAAATGTAAGAATAAAGGGTGTAAAAAAATCCCTCTATACAACTTAAGGCAGAAACATGGTCAATACATATGCTATCAGTTTTTACAAAGATGAATTCTGGTATTGAAGACAAGACATCATGAACCCAGTGATGCACTGCACAACCCTTCCCAGCCATTTAAGTTTCTCTCAAAAGATACTTGTCTCGTTTGTCACCGAGATCAACACGACTTCTATTGACTTTCTCACTCCGAGTTAGTTGATATTGAAAAGGTGGCAGTCTGCTCCAGCCTCTGATCACTAAAACCAAAGTGCACAAATCGATTCTAGAGCCAAGAGGTCAATATATAAATCTCATTAAGACAAATTTCTTGATAAACACTTGATGTTCAACATCTAGAACACAAGTGATAACAAAGAGTCCTACGCAAAATCCTTGTGATTATGCCAGAAAATTCAAAGTGATACTCTTTAGTATTCACAGTGACGAATGGAAATCCTTCGAGTGTTAACATTAAACAGCACTGCGGTAGGTGACTTGCAAGATTCTATATGAATCAAGCTTGTGTCAATTGGATATCAGTTTTCGTTTAGTAAATGAATTGATGACTTAATCAGTCAGACAGTAACTAACTGATTCACTCCTACCGTTCTAATTAGTAGCAATACTATTAGTGAGGTAGCCTGCTTTGAGGTGTCCGGTAAAGAGATACTAGCAAGTACGGTGAATCTAATGCATCTGCGTTAGAGGATCTAACACTTCGAGCTGGAAACCCTGTCAATGAGGTTCTTATAATGAATCTACCTGATCACAAGTATAATATTTATACTGTTAAACGGTCCTCACAGAACCGGAGGTTAACGTTACCGAAACTAACGAATGACAAAGACAAAATTCGTCCAAATCTGATGTTTATCACTAACATTCAAATACAGATACTGACGATGGAGTAATGACCTCGTTCCAGTGGCGTCATATTTATTACCACATGCTCATGCTCGAACTAAAAAGACATACTATAAGCATCAAGATTCAAGAATCAAGAAAGCTCAAGTTCAATCAAAGACAAAGACTTCCGCAACTTTGATATTCAAGATCTTCCTTAAAGATATCAAAATTGTCAAAACAAAGACTGTCAAGGGAGATTGTTACCAAGCTTTCAAGATGATGCAAAGTATGAGTATGTTGGTAAAGACACAAGATTGAAAGATGGCAAAGATGATGAAGACAAACAAGGAAAAGATTTAAAGATCTCGGAACTAAAGACCAAGTCAAAAGACAATGACAAAGGCTCAAGATAAAGGTTACACAACATGAAAGAACAAGCCTACAACGAAGACCAAGACCAAGACCAAGATTCAAGAGCATAACGATAATACAATCTCAAAGAGCTCAAATTTCGAAAGGTTCAATGACCTCACTTCGGGGGAGATTGTTAGCCTCAAATATTGAGTCGACAATAGAAGTATCGGTCACTCAACAAAGTAGTCTTGGTCATTAACTAATATTCATTATAATAGGCAAGAAGGGTTATGTAATCTAATATTGTACACGTTGTGGGCTTAAGCGCAACCAAAACCTGAGCCCGACCCGACTCAAGAACCAAAGGCGTCCTAGGTTTAGCTAGGCACTACAAATACCCCCTCTCCACACATGGATAAGGGTTGGTTGTTCTTTGTATCCTTTTCTCTTATGCAAGAATAATTCATCCTTTTTCTTTCTCTCTCTAACTCTCTCTCTACCATTCTTATCTTTTTCCTCTCTTTCTTTCTATATTTTATGTATGTATATAGTGAAGCCAAAGTGATATTGGTTCCTACACATATCATTGTGACTTTAAGGCATTTTATTTATACAGGTCACGGTTAGGTCATTTCATTTGAGCTTGCTTATATTATTCTTTCATTCACTACTTGTTAAGGTGAGTTGCATAGCCCCACTTTTACTTATTTAATACTCATTTTGAACTACTTTAGGGTGAGAACACATTGCTCATTTTACTTATGGACACAAGTACTTAAACACTTACG
>BQNB010164985.1:0-14273 GCA_026074375.1 Tanacetum coccineum | reverse complement strand
CGACTTAATGCTATCAGCAGAAACGAACATCTCTAACAGCAGAAACGACACTTAGTCGTTTGTAATTTGTCCCAACTTACTATAATTAGAAGCTGCTATTTTTGGAAAGTACCCAATATAACAAGAATACTAATCATGAAACATACTAATCATGGAATATGTTAATCATGGAACGTACTAATCAAGAAATCATGCTAATTATAGAAAGTTACTAAAAATAGAAAGTTACTAAAAATAGAAAGTTACTAAAAATAGAAAGTTACTAAAAATAGAAAGTTACAAAAAATGGAAAGTAACCTTAATCATGAACAAGTAACTTATATATGTCCTTTAACATGTAGATCGCATTAAGCAGGAGTAGCTTCCATCTTCTTATCCATCTCTTTCCGTTACTGCTGGACATAAGGTACGGATATTCCGTCCTTTCAGTAAGGACATTCTTTCTTTTCATGATTCATCTCCAGAACTGCTATGCTTCCCCATTTTTATGTCTTTTGCCATGATCCTTTACATGTTTGATTTCATGACTTATTCTATTGGCCGAGCTATATATACGCATGACCATGATTTACATGACTTACCACCTAGTCATGGAGGTACCATGACCGTGACACATGAGGCACCTGTGTCACGACTCTTTCGCGTTGAGAGTGATTTCACGCGGCGTCCCTTTTCATGTTACCAGATTATATTTCATGTTTGGCCATTATTATTCAGGGGCGTATGGGTGCATCCTAGTTTACATGTTTACACGTTCATGGTGATTGGTTGGTGTGTGCTCTACATCCCATCACATTGGAGCTGATCCCTCCACCCATATTATTATAAGAGGTCACCCCTCTATTACATGTTGAGGCAGCCCCTCTATTATATGCATGTATTCACGACATTATTATTATGACATGTATGATTATATGAGCTCGTGGGCATTCCTTATTATTTATGTTTATACTATCCATGATATCTCATGACATCTTTGACTTCACGTTACCATGTTTTACATGTTTATTTCCTATTCCTTCATGACGTATTCTCCAGGTTTCCTCATGACACTCATGATCTTTCCGCTGCTTTATACTTATTATCCAGGATTCATACTTATTACTTACATTGTTATTATATCCGTTCACTGAGCGTTATGCTCAGCCGTATTTTCTTTCTCTTTCTTATACGGCAGGTATCTAGCGGGAGATTGGGCATGAGAGAGTGTGTGCTTAGGAAGTGACCTATTTAGCTTCCTTTCTTTATATCGCAGACATTTTGATGTGCCATACTATCTTGGACACATGTTTCGTCCTCTAGACTTCTTTTACGTTATTCATGTTGATCTCATAATTGGGAGCCGATGTTTGATTCCGGCTTTCCACCTTGTCCTATGTTATCATTTATGACTTTATGCCTTTATTATGCTTTGATATGACACCATGATTATGAATGTTATTGACAATCTATCAGCGTCCCGTTGATTTACATGTGATTGATTTTTGTTTCCAATCTTTCAAATGCCTTCCATTGTTGTTGTTGTTGCTGTCAGATCCTATGGTTTTGGAAAAATCGCCGCACACCCTAAGGGATTTTCGACCTAATTCGCACCTAAAATCAAGCCTAGAGTTCTCATGTCTTCAATTCAATCAAAACTGTTTTAACACAAGCTCAAGAACATCATAAGGATTAAAACCCCTCTCTTAATTTACACTTTCATCCAACTTGGATTCTCTTAAACCCTAATTCGAATTAAGACATTCGAGTGATCTAGGATGAAGCAAGCTAATTCCTTGAACCCCTACAATGTTTAGATGATATTAAACACATTTGAAACTTTACCTTTTGAGAGAAACGAACTCTTGATTTCAAAGAGAGAGAGAGAGGCGAGCAGTTCATCTCTAATTTTTTTTAGTGTAGTTGTTGAAGATCAGGGGTATTTGGGTTTGATAAAAAAATGGGTTTGAAGTGTTGTAATATGAATTGGAATAAACCCACTAAATAAGATATGTGTTGAAGTGTTATAATAAATAAATAAATAATTCATATTTCTGCGTAAGATTCTAACCGGCTATAATAAGTTGTAAAATTTTGAGTAACGTAAACAACTGGTCACATAAACATGAGTAACTTGAACGAACAAAATAAAACTCTAGTTACTTAGGCCAACTTTTTTGAAAACTTTAGTACCTTGTTTGTGTATTAACCCTTTATAATTTGAGGAGAGTTATTTAAGATATATTATATATCATATATGATATCACATGTGATATTTCATTTTTTTTGATATATCATATGTGATATCATATACTTTGTTTATTATAAATATTATTTGTGATATCATATATGATATCACAGCTTGTGTTTATTATATATATATTATTTTTGATATCATATATGATAAGACATGTGATATTTCATTTGATTTAGATATATCAAATGTGATATCATATATGATATCACAGCCTGTGTTTGTTATATATATAATTTGTGATATCATATGTGATTTTTTGCATTTTCTCTTGAAACATCTTACTTATTTTTTTCATTTTCATTTTATATTTTTTCAGAGTTGAATGCGTTGTGTACTCCTGAATCATTTGTTACTCATTCTAATTTTGATACTCCTGGTGGAACTATTTATTACATTCCAAAAGTTTATGCGGATGTTTTACTAGTTAAAGGGAATGTTTATGATTCAGTTGATGATTGTGTTGTTGCATATATGAAGTATGCTGCAGAAGCAGGGTTTGTAGTTAGGCGTTCATGTCAGAAAAGAATGCTGAATGAAGATGTTAAACAAAAGTATTTAGTTTGCAATAGGATGGGTTGCCCTAAGGGAATACATGTAGACACACTAGATTTAGGGAACATTAACAAACCAAAGAGACATTCAAACCTTCATATAACTGGATGCAAAGCACATGCTGTGTTTAATTTGGATACTCGTACTAGAAAGTTTGTTCTGAATGTGTTTGATACTATTCATAATCACGAGCTTGAACTTGAAGAGTACAAGCATTTGTCAAAGACAGAGAGGCAGCTGACTTATATAGAGCAAGCGTTTATTGTGAAAGCTGCTAGTGTAAACATAGGTGCAACAAGAGCTCATCACCTTCTAACCGGTATCAAGGGTTTTTATTTGCTTGTTTACGGTACTACTATCGATTTTAAGAACTTTTTTAGAAGCGTGAACTGCTATATAGGAGACAGTGATGCTCATATGCTTATTCATAAGATGGAAAATAGAAAGAAGCACGTCTTTGACTTTTTGTTTGATTACTTGGTTGAGAATGCTGAGCTTTCTGCTATTTTTTAGGCTGATGAAGTTTCTAAGTACAATTACAGGGAGTTTGGCGATGTTGTATCGTTTGATGCTACCTTTAAGACAAACAAGTAAGAATTATTTTTTGAATATTGTCACACCCTGAAAATTTAAGGTAATATTTTCAAACTTTCTGACAATTATTTTTGACTTTTATACGTTACGTTTGAATCCGGCAGTTTACCGGGAAGTTAACCCGCGTAAATTTGATAAACGTCATCGGACGCGTTCCGACTTCGGATTTTGATTAGTTTAGATGATATATGAGTTAATTTATCTTTTCTAAGTGTTTCGTAGTTTACGATCACTCCAGGTAGTTATTTTTACGCTTTAACGTTTAAATTGCGTTTTTCGCGTTTTTGACCTCACGAAACCCCGGAAACCCGAAATCTTTTCGTGTAAACTTTAGTTATCGTCCATTTCATGTCCATAAGTCAAAATTTTCATTCACCCTCTTCTCTTGTTATATTGTGGACGCCTAAACCCAAACCAAATGCAAAAGTCTTGAAATTAAATCAAAGACATCTTTTTATTTAACTTCCCATGCATGTGACACTTGCACCCTTTGACTTCATTTGACCAACTAAAGACCAACTTATGCATCTAATGAGAACCAAGACTCAAAATTTTGAACCATATGGTCCTTGTGGCTTGCCTATTGCCGAACCCACACACACACCTTTGGTGTGTGTTGGTCACATGTGCACTATGATGCATACCCTTTAACCTAATCTTGTCCTATAAATACCATCCCATATCACAACTTAGGGTTTCATAATCATTTTCAAGCCTCCAAAAATTTCTTTCTCTCCCTCCTCTCTTCTTGAAGCCCACGGCCAACAAACACCCACATAGGGTTTCCATTTTCTTTGATTTCTTGCATAATCCAAGCATTCTAGGTTCATTTCTAAGGTTACCTAAGGTGTTTGCAAGTATTGGTTCTTTGATTTAAGGGTTTTCTTCAAGATCTACAAATTAGGGTTTGGTTATTATTTAGGGTTTTTCAAGATCTAGTGATTTTGGGTATAGATCTTGTGTTATTGCTTCTTGTTCTTCATTCTTGTAAGTATCTTGAATCTTTCTTTGTGGTTTTTCTTATGTTCTTCTTATATGTTCAAGATCCATACATCCATATGTTGTGTTTTAATTTTTGAAAGATTTTAAAGACAAGATTTCATAAATAATGATACTACTTTATTTCACTAGTTAAATATTATGTTCTTGGTGAGATGAGAGTTGAATGAGTGTTGCAACAATAGAAATGAAGGGATTAGGTTAGATTTAGGTGTGGTTTTGTTGTGGATTAGTTGTGAATGGAGATTAGGCTAGATTAGGCACTATTGTGAAGTTTGGGTGGATTTTGGTTGCGTTTTTGGCAAAAAGTGCTTGCTGTCCCAAATTTGTTTTGGGGTTTTGGTCGACCTAAAAATGTTTTCATTAGGCGTAAAAGTAGTTTTTGGAGAGCTCGTTTCGAATAGATAGTTTTTCATATATCGCACATTAAAATTGGATTTAAAACGACCAAGTTATAGCCAAATGAAACTTGAAACATTTTTCGACAAAACCGGATGAATAGTGTGCTGATGTGAATAGTAAAATGAGTTTTCGGACACTTTCGGACATTTTTGGACTTTCTAAACACTAGCGAAACATATAGTAACACATACCTATTGATTAGTATCATTTAAAGACGTCGTTAACATATTTTAGGAAAAGCGAGAAAGTTACTAAAAATAGTAAGTTTGGTAAAAATTTAGCGAAACGGACATAGAAGTTAAGCGATTAAGGCTAGTTAGTGCGTTTTGAAAATATGGAAACTTAATAAATATAGGGGACGGTATTAACGTTTTGAAACTAAAAACTTTCCTAAAATAGAAACTTTCTAAAAATAGTAATTTTTGGTTAAACGCCGAAACTTAACGAAAAACTATATGATTTTATTTCGTCATGATTTGATAATCAAACTAAAGCAAACACACATGGATGTCTTTTGGTGATGAACATATTGTGCAATTCTTGGCATACTTTCCGTGTTTCTGAGACGCGTTATTATTCTAGGTCGCGGCTAGATTTCTATATCATCTTTTACTTGCGTGATTATCATTTGCTCATTTTGCTAAGGTGAGTTCATAGCCCTATGTTTTACTATTTTTACTTTACTATTTTGGGGTGAGAAACATTGCTTGTTTTTAAACTATGGACACAATTACTTTACGTTTCCTTTTCCTGATTACATGTTGCCTAAGTAGCGAATAGACCACTAATGCCCGAATTATCATGAACCGTCAATTGCTTAACCGACCGTACTGGTTAAGTAAGCGCGAATGTTGTAAATAGATCTATTGGGAGTAATTATCCCTATCCGGGTAAGTAGCGCTTACTAGATTCGGAGGTCCCGAACAAACGGATATATACCATGTCGGATTGTCAATAGGTGATCTTGGTCAGATACCTTTAGGGCGAGTAATTCTATTTGGCATATAAAATGCTCCTTTTAAATTGAGCTTCGGTGTCATGAGCTTAGCGACAACAGTAAATTTCCTTTTTATGTGAAGTTGTATTCCTTAACTGCTAACATGCGTACTGTAAACTTGTGGTCCACTTTTATATTAAATTCAAACCTATGAATTCACTCAACTTTATGTTGACCGTTTTAGCATGTTTTTCTCAGGTGCTTAGCTATGGATGTCTTTGCTTGCTTTATGGTGTTGCCATGCATTGGACCGATTTTCAAGAATTACTATTATCTATGTTAACATCGTTGTCAAACTTTAAAACCTTTTATTCGCTTCCGCATATTATCGTTGGGCCTATGTAAAACTTAAACTATTTTAATTAATGCGACGATGTTGGATTTTTAAACGTACCCTTAGAAGTCGTTCTTTGTATCTTGTGTGATGTGTATTATGACGTTACGCCCCCGGACACGTGTTTCCGACTAGGCCCCGTTTGAGGATAGATTGGTATCAGAGCCAAGGTTATAGAGAACCAGGTAGTATATCTAGGTTTGGGCTATAACCAGTATGTGATCCTATGTGCTTTTACCTGCTTACATATATATCTTATAATAATAGCGTTTAATATATATATATATATATATATATATATGTGTGTGTGTGTGTGTGTAAGTACTGATTATATATATTATATTGCCATAATTACTTTATTCACCATTTTGCCATATTATATTTTTGCATCATGCTTATCTTATTGACTTTGCTTGCACGTTGCATGGTTTCATATAAAGAGATTTATATAAACTTGTGCTTGTGCAGGTCATGGTTGCTCCTATTATTTCTATTTCGTCTGATTCGTCTGAGGAGAGCGTGGGCTCTCATGCCCCACGAGTGATTCTATTTGGTGCTATTCCTGCTATTATCCCTGTTATCCCTGAGGTTCCTATTGTTCCAGCTGACCCTATAGTTGCACCGGAGGAGGGGATAGTTTCAGTCGTCTCACCTGTCACACCCCCAAATAGGGTCCCGTCCGATTTAGCGTCCGGGGGCGTAACGTTCATGACTATCTCAAGTACAAATCATAAAGAACGATCTCTAAGGGTACGTTTAAAAAATAAACACCGTTGCATAAATTTAAAATATTAATAAGTTTACATCAATCAAATTTAAAAGGTTCAAAAGACAACATGCGGAAGCTTAAATAAGTTCAACAACGGTATTTAAGATAAACATGGATAAAATCTGGGAAATGCGTTTGGCAATAGACTTCATAAGTTCAGCAACAACATCATGATAAGCACCTAAGTGTAAAAACATAGGCCTTAATACGTTCATCATAAGTTGGTGAATTCTAGGTTTAGTTCAAACGATGTTATAGTAGACCACAAGATATCATACGTTGCGACAGTTATAACAGATACAACTTCACATAAAAAGTATTTTCGTTGGCAGTAAGGTCATGACACAGAAGATAATAAGAATGATAGAATGTACTTGATATAAGTATTTGCTTGCCTCTTACAAAGTGTTTTGCCCCGACAAAGACCACCTAACCAGTTTCGACATGACATATATCCGTTTTATCAAAAGACCCAATGGAGTTTAGTGAGCGCTACTCACCCGGATAGGGATAATTAGTCCTAATAGATCTATTTATTCACTCGCGCTCCCTCGACCGGTCCTCCGGTCAAGAAATTGACAGTTCATGATAGTTCAGGCAATTGTGGTCTAAACGCTACTTAGGCAACATGTAAATAGGAAAATCTCACGTATAGTAATTGTGTCCAGTTTTAAAAACAAGCAATGTTTCTCACCCCAAGTTATAAAACATTTATTCAAAATCGAGTAAAAGAGTGGGGCTATGAACTCACCTTGATTTAGTGAATTGAGGTAGTGAATAGTCTAGAAATAATTCACTCGGTAACGAACGACGATATACGAAAGCAACCTATGAAATGGACGTTTGATTTAATATCAGATTGAAGTGAATTTATGAAAAATGCATAGGTGTATACTAGTGTACTTTTGTTAATATATATCTAAAAATTAACGTTTGTGATCGTGTAGTAATAAAATATTTCCGTAAGTAAATGGGTAGAAATAATATGTATTTTAATATTACATAGATATATAACGTCTAAGTAAAAAAATATATTTTTAACTATATTTTTATATATATATTGTTCGTCACTTAATTTAAATTATCGTATCTCACTTTACCATGTATGTTTTCTAGTATTTACTAAGTATAGTGATTTATAAAAATTTCGGCTTTTGGACCCGGTTCGTGTTTGAACGTTTTTTCAAAAAATCTTAGACTTTATTTAAAAGCATTTTCAAACCACTTTCAATCCACTTTTCATAATTACAAATTATACATCATCAAATCCATTATTATTTGCAACGTCCAACGTTTAAAAATAATTAAACGTAACGCATCTAAATCGTATACTATTAAATAAGCTATTCGCGAACTTATTTAATAAGCTACACCGTAGCTTTCGCCTTGTGTTTTGAGTATTTTTGTGGCCTTGGCTCTCGTTAAGTCCGAAAATGTAGTTTTACTTATCCATTTAATCCGATAAGCAAAGCATTAAGCAATAAACACGTGACCTAAAAATAAGCTATAATAAGCTCACAATAAGCCAAGTATAATAAGCCGAACCATATAAGCTCAAAAATAAGCTCATGGTGTTGGGTCTTGTATGTGGGACGCGGCTACAAGCCCTAATAAAGTATGTTCGAGCTTATTTATTAAGTCGAATAAGTTTATCGTTTGTCCTTTCAAAATAAGCTAGAAAAATATAAGTCAAACCAAAATAAGCTAAACAAATATTTCTTCTTTTATAGTTTCTAGTATTAGGACCGACCAATATATAAGCCCTATTAGACTGAAGTTATAAAATAAGCTTTTCCTAAAGTTTAATACAATAATGCCGAATAAAATAGCTCATAGCATGCTATTTTTATTACATTTAAAAATGTATCTTGCTTTGAACTTTTCTATGTCACCGCTCCCCCATTCAGTAAGAATACCCAACCAGACTGTGACCGACTATCATCTTTATCTGTTTGCCAACTAGCATCACAATAACTACTCATTCTGAGTTCTTTTTCTCCACCATAAACCAAGAACTTATCTTTAGTATTTCTTAAATACCTAAGAATATTCTTTATAGTTGTCCAATGACCTCCGCTAGGATTTTGCTGATGTCGACTCACCATGCTCAAAGCAAATGAGACATCAGGCCTTGTACACGTCATGGCATACATGATCGATCCTATAGCCGAAGCATATGGGACACGACTCATTTTGTCCAGTTCATCATCTATTTTCGGACATAGATCCTTACTAATCTTTATGCCATGATGTAAGGGTAGATTCCTTTTCTTAAAATTCTCCATTCTGAATCTTTTCAAAATTTTATCTAAGTACGTGTCTTGACTAAGTCCTATAAGATGTTTTGTCCTATCTCTGTAAATCTTTATACCAAGAATATATGTTGCATCTCCCAAATCTTTCATAGCAAAACATCTCCCCAACCAGTCTTTTACACTTTGTGACATTGGGATATCGTTTCCTATGAGTAGTATATCATCCACATATAATACCAGGAAGACTACAACACTCCCACTGACTTTGACATATACACATGACTCATCTTTGCTTCTAGTGCTTCCCACTTGATTTAATTTCCAAGTCTTGCATGCATAAGCTTATGTTATAAGTAAACCACGATTTACGCAAGTAACGAAACGAATAATGGTATCACCGAAAATTATGAAATTTTAAATATTGCCATAAAATGTAAAAACGTGGCTATTGCCAAAATACTACAATGTTAGGCATCCCGGTTCGCTCCCGAAGACGATTCTTAGATAAAAAAGGGAATACTTCCCGGTTACACGCAAAAGCTAAACGAAACTTTAAAAATTCAAATTGCTAAACGGAAACGGCTAACTTATTGGACGGAAATTCTCGGGGTGTCACATTCTTTCCCCGTTAGAAGAGCTTTGTCCCCAAAGCTCATGACGTGGTATCTGCCACCGGTGCAGAATTCGGGAAAAGATGCGGGTACTTCTTTTGCATTTGGTCTTCACGCTCCCAGGTGAACTCAGGACCTCTCCTGTAGTTCCAGCGTACCTTAACGATTGGAATACGACTCTGCTTTAGATGCTTGACCTCACGGTCCATGATTTCGACAGGTTCTTCGACGAAGTGTAGTTTGTCGTCAACTTGGATCTCATCCAATGGTATAGCAAGCGGTTCATCAGCCATGCATTTCTTTAATTTTGAGACAGATGTGAAACGTACTATGAACTCTACTCAACCTCTCTAGGAGTTCAAGATGGTAGGCGACGGTTCCTACTTTGGCAGTGATCTTAAAAGGTCCAATATAACGAGGGTTCAGCTTTCCCCGTTTGCCAAAACGTATCACTCCCTTCCATGGCGATACTTTCAATATGAGCTTATCTCCTACTTGAAACTTGAGAGGTTTCCATCTTACGTCGGCATAGCTCTTTTGACGATCACGGGCAGCTTGGATACGACTCTTGATTTGAACTATTTTCTCGGTCGTCTCGTGGATGAGTCTTGGGCCAGTGAGCTGATTATCTCCAACTTTAGCCCAGCCAATAGGTGATCGACACTTGCACCCATACAACGCCTCAAATGGAGCAGCCTTAATGCTGTATGGTAACTGTTGTTATACGAAAATTTACCATTGGTATAGTAGTCTATCAACCTTTTCCAAATTAAGGTAACAGGCACGTAACATGTCCTCCAACGTCTGAATGGTCCTCTCACTCTGACCATAGATCTCTGGGTGATAAGCGGTGCTCATATCTATTCGAGTACCTAAGGCTTTATTTAGAGACTTTCAAAAATGTGAAGTAAATTTCCCATCACGACCAGAAATGATCGAAACTGGCACTCCATGCCTTGAGACTACTTCTTCAAGTATTGTCTTGTCAACTTCTCTAACGTGTCATCCTCTTGGATAGGAAAGAAATGTGCAGACTTAGTGAGACGATCAAACGGATTACCCCAAATCGTATCTGGCAATATTGCCGTCTTTGGCAATTTAGTCACAAAGTCCATTGTTATATTCTCCTATTTCCATTGTGGATCCTTAGGGTTATCTAACAACAAGAAGGTTTTGATAACTCTATCTTAACCATCGCACATGTTAAACACTTGCTGACATAGGTGGCAATTTATGCTTTCATGTTGGGCCACCAAATACAACTTCTTAAGGTCTTAGTACATCCTTCTGTCTGATCCAGATGGATGTATACTTTGGACTTATTGGGGCCTAAATGCCATAATTAAAGCTCTCAATATCCAAATTCGGAATCCAATTTGATTGTCAAACATAAAGTTCAATCAGCACGAGGTTCTTGCTTTTACTCTGCATTGCAATCTTCGTTGATGAAGTTATCTTCTTTTCTGGCTTCCGATTGAGCACTCAAAATCTACTTAGGAAGGTCCAAACTAATAGTCATAACTAAGGCTCGAACTCGTAGTGGCTTAATTCTCTCCTTTCGACTTAGGGCATCAGCCACCACGTTCGCCTTCCCTGGATGATATCGAATCTCACAATCATAGTCGCTCAACAACTCTAACCACCGTCGTTGTCTCATGTTCAACTCTTTCTGATCGAGAATGTGCTGTAGACTCTTATGATCAGTGAACACAACGCACTTTGTACCATACAGATAGTGTCTCCACATCTTTAAGGCAAACACTACTGCACCAAGCTCTAGGTCGTGTGTAGTATAGTTCTTCTCATGAACCCTGAGTTGGCGAGATGCATAAGCTATGACCTTCTCCTTTTGCATCAAAACTGCACCCAACCCTTTATGCGAAGCATCGCAATATACCACGAAGTTCTCACTTCCCTCAGGTAAAGCCAAAATCGGCGCACTACACAGTTTCTGCTTCAACAACTGAAACGCAGCTTCTGCCTTTTCTCCCCAATCAAATTTCACGCTTTTCTGAGTCAACTTCGTCATAGGCCTAGCGATCTTCGAAAAACCTTCGATAAATCGTCGGTAGTAACCGGCCAAGCCTAGAAACTGACGAATCTAGGTTGGTGTCTTGGGTGACGCTCAATCCTTGATAGACTCAATCACATGACCAAGAAATTGTACCTTCGACGGCCAAAATTCACACTTTGAAAACTTGGCGTACAATTTCTCCTCCTTCAACAACTTCAAAATCAACCTAAGGTGTCCTTCATGCTCCTTTCTACTCTTGGAGTAAATCAAAATGTCGTCGATAAACACGATCACAAATCTATCCAGATACGGTTTTGGTATGTGTTTAATTACACATACCTTTAACCACTAAAACCGGACTTAAATGACTAAAAACGTAGCAAAAATACATTATATTTATATGTTTTACATTTGTATTATGCAGGAAACGGATATCCAAGAAAAGGACAAAAAAATCGAAGCCAAAACAACAAAACCAAGCACGAGAACGGAAAGAGCGTAAAGAGAAGTCAAAATCAAAGCCAAGTCAAAAAGTCAAAGTCAACCCCGAGAAGTGGATTTGGAAAGAGCATCAAAAACCAAACCCGAAAACCTAAATTGCCAAAAGTGGGCCCACCCGTACCCACCTAGTTGGCCCGGGTCAACCCACTTATATCCTTATAAGCCTTAAACCTTAATAAAGGCCCAAGCCCTTTTATGCCACACCCGGCCCAAACAAACAGGCCCAACACCTCTATAACACTCCCGTTAAACACAACCCCTCAAACTTTACCCCGTTAGTCCTTTAAGGACTAACGATGCAAACACAAATATAACTTCAAGGGCCCAAATTGCAAAAATCAAGGACCATGATTGCAATACACTTATAAACCTTCAGGGACCAAACTTGACATTCCCCAAATTCTTTAAATCAAGCAGGAACACGGTACATCTCTTTCAGTGTCCTGTCTCTACTACCCGCCAAATTCACCCCAACACTATTCCCCTTTCTTCTCTACTTTGTCTACACACCCCACACCTTATCCCACCAACTGCCACCTTGGCAATCCTTAGCTCCCCTATTCGTTCAAGTAAAATGACAAGAAATCAATGGCTTTGATCATACAACTTGGGCACTACTCATAATCAATGGCTAAGATAAGCTTTTGGACTCTCTCACATAAGAAACACAGGTCTTGAGCCCTCTCAGCAAAGAAGCACAAGACCTAGAACCTTCATTAGTGTAGTATAAATAGGCTCATTTGTAAGCCTTTGGGCATCTAAGTTTTTTAGTAGTTTTCAGCTTATATTTTAATGTTTTCTAGTTTATTGTAATCTTTTTTAAGCCTTGTACTGATTTATAAAGTTTAATGAAAAATTGAGTTTTTATGTTATAATCCTGTTTCTAAGTTAAAGTTTATTATGTTTTAAAACTGTTTCACAAGCTCACAAAAGCTCTTTTTACAACTTTCTTAAGCTGTTAACTTAAGCATTGTAAGTTTTTCCATAACTTATAAAGCTTAAGTCCTATTTCACCAAAAATCACTCAAAAAGCTCAAATGGATGATAAGCTTACAATGGAAGAGCTTATGGGTTTTACTAGCTTGTTTCTAACAAGCTAGAGCTTGTAGAATAGCTCTAAGAGCACTTGTTTGCCCTGTTTAAGCAAGGGCTTTTGTAAGTCTTCATTTTTCCATTTTTAGCTTATCTACTGTAGAATTGCTTATTTGTGCTTATTGCCTGCTTATCTTTGCTTATTTATGCTTATTTGTGATGTTTAATGCTTATTATGCTTGTCTTGTAGTTTAGAAGTCATTAGTTTAAGTTTTCTTAAAATTCTGTCTATTTTAGCTTATAATTGCATAATCTGTCTCAGCTTATTTAAGTGCTTATTTGTTGTTGAAGTTTGCTTAAAAGTATCTAATATACCTATTTAATATCTGGTATTTGCAAAGTTTGGCTTTAAATCAAAGTTTTCAAGTTTAAAAAGCATTTTAAGTTTTTAAAGGGGTGTTTGGTATAACTGTTTTAATGGGTTAAAATGTGTCAAAACCTGCTTTGTGCACTTGAGTCAGTTTAGTTTAGCTTAAATTAGTCTAAAAAATTAGTTTGTTTCAATTTCCAAGTAGTAAATCTCATTTTTAAGGTGTTAAGAGTTTGATGTTTGAAACTGTTGGTTTAAGCTTATCTCATTTGCTTATTTGATTGAGCTCTTGCTTATTATTGATTTTTGATGTTTTTGAGTTTGTCTAAGTGCTAAAACAGGTTAGGAACAAAGGTCATAGGCCTGCATTGTTGTTTTGTGTTTTACCAAAAGCTGTCAAAATTTGCTAAGAGTTTAAAAAATTTAAGAAATTGCTTTTTCAAATGCTTTTTATGGCTTATTGTGAATTTCAAAATACTTTTTGATTGTTAATTCTTGTTCTTTGAGGTCTAAATTTAATCTGTTTGAAGGTTATATAGTCATAAGGATCTGTTTGTTTGCTTATTTTTAAGCTCAAAATTGGTGTTTTGTTAAGATTACAAAAGTT
>BQNB010164984.1:0-14274 GCA_026074375.1 Tanacetum coccineum | reverse complement strand
ATGCTCGAATCTCACCGAGTTTGTTCTTACGATAAAACCGTAAGCAGCCAAACTCGATCATATCAATCATAACGAAAAATAAGCACACGAAATAAACTGCTGAAATAATCTGAGATGACAAATAAGCTCACGAAACAGACTGATAAATCAGAATAAGCAGAATACTCAGAATAAGCTGTTGAATCTAATCGAATAAGCTCAAATAAGCTGATCAGAATAAACTAAACATCACGAATCGCCTGTGCAGCTCTGATACCACTTGTAAGGTTTCTCGATTCATGATCTCGAGAGGTCGGGGGTGATGGAAATAAATGAAAGCCATTTTAGAGAGAGAAAGTAGTTATTATTGAATGATTAGTGAAATTGCAATTGTAAGGTTCACCCCTCTAAGGAAGATTAGAGGGGGTATTTATAGTTTAAACACAAGCCATCTTTGGGCTAATTACACTTCTAGTCCTTGTGTTTAAGACTATTTAGAAACTAATATAATTTCCATATAGACACTATATTTTTAATCCTAACACTTTCAAGTAAGATTTAATTTCTGCATATTAGCTTTCTCATAGTCTATCTGTTCTTCGTGTTATTTGTTTCGTAACCCATTCTCGTCAACCATTATGGGAGACGAGAATCCTATTCGCACTCTAGGCGATTACTCTAAACCTAGCCACGAGGGCTATAGGAATACCATTGAGCTCCCCGTAGGGAACAACGTGGTACCTCTTCGATCTGACACCATCCGGTTGGTGCAAAACGGATGCTCATTCCACGGACTTCGGTCCGAGGATCCAAACCAACACCTCAAGGATTTCTTAAAACTAGTGGACTCACTTAACCTTGACGGTGAAAACAAGGAAAGAACGCGCCTGCGTTTGTTTCAATTTTCCCTTTGAGATCAAGCTAGCAATTAGCTTGAACGTCTTCCAGCAGGATCCATCACCACATGGCAGGATCTTACTACCCGATTCCTTGCTCAATTCTTTCCACTGGGAAGGACCAAAAAACTTCGCAATGATATCCTGATGTTCCAACAACATCATGGAGAATCTCTATTCGAAGCATAGACTTGTTTTAAGGACTTACTACAAAAAGTCCCTCATCATGGCATCGACTTTTGGCTCCAAGTCCAAAATTTTTTATAACCATATAAATCCTGTCACAAGACGAACCATTGACCAATCGGCCGGTGGTAAGCTTCGTGACCAAAACACCGAAGAATCCTGGGCATTATTAGAGGACCTCGCCCTCTATGACAACAAAAGTTGGAATGAACCAAGGGATTTTGCTAAGCCGGTAAAGGCAATCGCTTTGCCTCAAGATGTCCCGAGTACATCCGACCGCCGCTTCATCGAGCTCGAAAATCAGGTCTAACGCTTGATGGAAGCTCATCTTGCTCCGACACAGCCTACTCAAGTGAACAAAATCACTACCTTATGCGAAATCTGTAGTGGTCCCCACGACACTCAATATTGCATGGATGATTTCGAGCAAGCTTATGTTGACTACTTATCCTCGTGCACGAACAAAATAGGAGGTAAGAGGTTCACTCCAAACCAAGGGCCAAGGAATTTTAATGATGCCGCCAACACCTGGAAGGAGAAACCAAACTTTAACCGGACACGTTCCCAAACCTTCACTAGCCCACAAAATGGATCAATCTCCATCCACTCCTCTAGTTATCAAATGAAGCTTGAAAAGGCATTACTTGATTTTGACTCTAACCAAGAGAAGAGGTTATCTCACCTAAGAACCCAACTCGGACAACAGAAGGATGACATGATTGGAAAGATTAACCTTCTTTGGAAAACTATTTCCGAAAAACTCAATGACGTATCTACCCCCCGAAAATAAAGGAAACTCCATGGCCCCAAGAGCATTGCAGCAATCATTCATGTTGAAAGGGAGGAACTAATAAAGAAAGGAATCAAAAGCCCGTCGAAGTTGTTCTCCCTAAAATATCTCTCTCCCGCATCTATAAAAGAACTAAACAAGAATCTGTCAGCTCCAAAGCGCGTTCACTTCGTCAATTCTATCATCATCCTTAGCAAGGACAGTGATACGGAATAAAATGTCTCATCAACCAACGCATGCGGACACGACCTCGGTAAAATAACAAGAGGAAATGAAGAAGTAAAGAAGCAAGGCAGGGAGGAAGATGAAATGGAAACCGGTATAGAAGTAGAAGAGCTGATTGAAGAAAAAGAAAGTGAATCTAAAACTGATGAGGAAGTTGAAGAAATACTCAAAGAGGAGGAAGAGGATGAAAATGATGAAAACTTTAACTTATTCCCAACTATGAAGGAATTATCACATCATGAGTGGTTATTAAAGAATCCTCGACCCCCGTGGGTAAAGGCGAGAATAAGAGCCGGAAGCCTGAACAACATCAAAATTTCCAGCATGATCGGTCACTTCTTCAAGAAACATGCTTACATAGACCTAGAATTACTAATCAATATCATGTCTAGGCATCAATATAATCATATCATGACTTATGGGCTTAGATCGAGGCAGAAACCGTCAAACCCCGATAAAATTAGCAACTTTGTAAGAAGAGTAAGAAGTCTAAAAATTTTCATAAGAAGCTTCGCCTACGAATGCGACTTTATGATATTGGAGGATACCACTAGCATTATTGATCACTGCCTTAGAGAGATGGTATTTGGGAGGCCTTTCATTGATGAAACTGGCCTCGTCTACAATAAAGAAGAAGTAACGGTCATGTTTAAACAAGATAATGAGAAAATAAAATTTAAAATGCCTCACACCATGGAAATATTCAAGAAAACAAGACTTATGGGTGCGATCATCGATTTCATACCCTCGCTCGCCTATAAAGAAAACTTTAGCAATGGAAGGACGCACTATTATCAAAGCTTACTCATTGGGGATGAGTACAGGCAAGACCGTAAATAAAGAAAAGCGCTTTTTGGGAGGCAACCCAGTATTTACTTTTATCGCATATTAGGAGTGTCTTGTGTGTTTTAATTCTTTATCGTTTATTCTATTATGTTTGAATTAGTTTGTAATCATGCTTTGTTTGTTTGTAACTTCGTCTTATTTGCAATCAAAGATATTTTGCAACAAAATAAGTGTAGGGAAATCTATCCGGTTTTTGAACCAAATTCAAACATGCAAAATAAATTGTTTAGATTAATTCACGTCAGTCTCGAGTCATATGATTGAATTGCTAAATCTCATGTTTTATGCAGCCGCTTGTACAGGAATTAACTTATGGAATCAAGTGCAGGAAATTTTTCATCAAAAACAAAAATTTTGTTTTTACAGAACGTGGAGACGGTGTTATGATTTACATGCGACGCCGTCACCACGACACCTGTGACGGGGTCAGGGTAAACTGACGGCGTCAAACGCCCAGGTCCTGAAAACTTAATTTCTTTTAATTATTTTTGAAAATGTAACTTGTACAACATTTAAAATATGTACAATTCTTTTGTAAACCTGCAAAATCATGAGATTAACAATTCTCTCATCCTATCTTTACTGCTTTATAGAGTCAACCTTAACTTCACATTGTATATTATTAAATCGCATATTTTATGCTTGGTATAGTTGTCTTTGTCTTTGATTACAGGTTATATTCGATGAGAAAAAGCTTGGAAGTTCTTAGGAAGTTTCATTGGGCAATTCTTGGATGACGATTTAACCAGTTATCACATGTTTCTTCTCTATTATTGAGCAAACCAAGGGAGTACTAGTTTCTTTTACTTGTTTTCTTTTCCCTTTAATTCGTTTTTGCGGGTACCTTTATAGAACATTAAGGACAATGTTCAACTTAAGTGTAGGGGGAATAAGCAAACTATTCTTTCATTTTCCATTTGCTTTGTCCTTAAAATGATGGATAATATATCGAAACATAGCATAAAAAGGTGATTTTTACCCAAATTTAATTTTTTTATGACACATATCGACGAAAACCGAGTATTAATAACGTCTCATGGATTAGAATTTATATGACTAGCACAAAAACCCTCAGAATTCCACCCCAAAAATATAAGGTTCGCCTTTAGATATTATACCTTTAGCTTGTTCAAGTTAAGGAGTGAGCAATCACGTGTGTCTATTCCTTCATTACGGATGCGTATGCGTGGTTTTGTCGCCTTTTCTGGAGCATTGGTATTGGTTGCTTTAGGATTATGAGAGTGTGTTGGGAATCGAGTTATACTGCTATACTACTTTCGACTATGCTGGTTAAGATTTGATACTGCTACTAAGATTAAGATTATAAACTAAGTGTTAGTACTGTAGTTGTAATAGTTAGTACTGTTTTTAGGTAATAGTTAGTAATGCAATAACAAAATAATAGATCGTTAGAGTACTGCTAGTTAGTTTATTAGTTACTGTTAGGTATAAGAAGTTAAGTACTTGCTTTTGTGATATGCATTAGAGATTTTAGGAAATAAATATGCATGATCACTTAATGCGGTTTGTAAGCCTATTAGGGTTTTCTTTGGTGTATAAAAGGAACCCTACGACATAGTTAGATATATCAATCTTTCATAGAAAACACATATCTCATAGTTAGTTATTCTGTAACCTTGGCAGAATATTAGCAATCAATCAATATATTCAAAGTTTAGTATTCATTGTTCTTTTTGTATTTGCAAGTTTGATTCCGCATAATGTGTAAGTACAGTATTTATAATCATAGTATTCCTTTTATAGTTAGTTTGGGATTTATCCAGGTTAACTAAGCTTTAACAGGCACTAAGTAAGGAATATTGTTTATTTAGACTTCACAAAGTTATTTGTACGGTAGAGTGATTAAATTCTAGAACTTGTTTTTGTGATGCATCCCGAGACCGCGTAGTAAGTATTAGGATTTGCTTGATAAGATGCATTAGAATTAACCCATGTTTTAAACCTGGAATTGTTATGATGGTCACACCGATCATATAACTATCTCACACCTTTGCCATGCACTCATTTTAGTGCAAGATACCCCTAGTACAACCCTCCGAGCCTATCCTTTTTCACGGTTCTCGTAATTTCCTGATGGATTCCAAATTATTAATGAAGAGCATTGTTAACCATTAAACCAATCGTTACACCCAAATCGCCTTAGCCTACCTTATATGTACTCATTTTTAGTACATTATTGTGTTTAACCCAAGTTAATTATTAAGTACACGGTTGCTAAGTCCTTATCCTTGTAAATACAATTTTAGGACGATTGAGATTCATGGTAGTATTTATTTTGCAGAAAAATGGGGAAGAAATGTTAAGTCAATACCCCCATATGTTTGTTAGATGATCTCCATGTTATTTTGATCCACCTCAAATTGGGTCATTAGTTAGATTGTAAATATCGAGCATGTAAAAGCTCAAGTGTAGGGGTACGTGTTATAAACCCCAAGTGATATAATATGTTATTAAAAAAAATAGAAAAGAAAAATAAAGAGATTGATGTAGAGTTGTGTAGAGTTTGTATATCTTCGTCCGATTCTTGCCTTAGCAACCAAACCAATGTGTATTCGTGTAAATAATTAGCCAACCATTCCACTCCAAATTCACCCAAAGCCACCTAAATGTATCCCATCCGTTTCCGTTTCCATTATATGTTATCTTACACCTACACCCCACAACCCTTAAAAAACCTCTTAGATAGTAATGAATAATGCTTGCGCCTAGCAGTAGAGGTTTGATCCTTTACCAAGCCTATGATAATTTATATGCTATGACAGGTAATGAGTGTTGATTTTTTGTTTCCCCCTTATGTTATAATTTATTATACAACCGAGTGAAAGAGAGAATCCCAAACACTTATGTGAGGTGCTAGTATATACT
Organism: Tanacetum coccineum; assembly: GCA_026074375.1. Lineage (NCBI taxonomy): Eukaryota > Viridiplantae > Streptophyta > Magnoliopsida > Asterales > Asteraceae > Tanacetum > Tanacetum coccineum. The sequence goes on along the minus strand of BQNB010164984.1, from coordinate 8,466 downwards.
TTTCGTGCTTTTAATTACATGGTCTAGAAGGTTGTGTTGTAAAATACTTTTAAAGAGTAGGTGATGTGTGTTTTCCAAGCTTTAAATTTATAATACTAGAAATACTGATTTTTACTAAAAACACAACACTCGGGAAGTATACCTATTCATGTATAGTATAGCTTTTAGGTAAGTCCAGGTCGTTCTACGGGAATTAAAGTTTTCACAGTTTGTAATTAAGGTGCTAAGGTTAATAAGATTGTCACGGATCAAATTAACCAAATCTTACATATATCGGATATTATAACGAAATCAATTAAAAGATGATTCAATCAAATGATTAAGGTATGTTTGTTTAGGCAATGATCACTTAGATAATGATGTGTTTGGAATAGTGTTTAAAATAGAGTTATCACAAGTTATAAATCCTTTCGACCTTTAAATATTATTAGTGATTATATCGATTAATAACAACAAATCCTTTCGGCCTTTATAAGTTATTATAACCAATATATTAGATGGATTTATTTGAACACTATATCTAAAAAAACCTTTCGGTGCCTTAAATTCTTATATAAAATATGTTTTACCAATTTAATAAACACATATCCAAACGCTCCATATCAAAGATCATATTATACCCAAACAAACATGAGATTACTACTCCATAATCAAAGAGATGAAGATCCTAACAATCATATAAATTCCAGAAAACTTCATATTAAAAGAGTTGTAGAAATTATACCAATGTTTACAAGATCAAAGAAGGCGATTACAAGTTCTCCCAAATGAAAACTATTCTAAAACCCAAGCTATTGATTCCAATCAACCCGAACCCTTAAGGTGATGTCACCACCCATGAAGTTCATGGTGGAATGATGAGAGAGTTGCTGTGGAAGTGTGTGTGAGGATGTGAGTAAAATGAGATGGATAGTGAGGATGAGTTCTTTGAGGATGAAAATCCGTCCTCAATTTATAGGCAAGTTTGGGTGCAAAGTGCGGCACACTTAGGAAAAAGTGCGCCGGACTTTGGGTGTTAATGCGATAGCATATAATGGCTTTTACTGGAAGTGCGGCGCACTTACAAATAAGTGCGGTGGTTTTGAGGAGTTAATGCAGGTGCATTTATTAGACTTTAATTCTTCAAACGTTGGGAAAAAGTGCGGCGGTTTTGGCTTTAGAGGGAAGTGCGGCGCACAATGTTACAAGTGCGGCGGACTTCATGAACTTTAGCTAGAAATCTTTCTTTTCTTGTATTCGCCTCCCAAAGTGTATAGATTCTTGAGCTTGGGCCTGTAGTGTCTTCAAGTGAACTTAAAAGTAATTAAAGCTAATTTAAGTACCAAAAGCTCACGAGAAATGATCAAATATACATAAATAATGCCATAGAAATATGTATAATTTTGGCGTTATCAGTAGGTAAAATGACCCTCATATTGCTATTGTCTAGGTAGAAAATCCCATTTTCTTGAGGACAAGCAAATCCTAAGTGTAGTGGTATTTGATGAGGTATCATTTTATACACTTTTCAGGGTCGTTTAACCCCTTAAATCGTGCATTTATGCCCAAAATAGGTACTTAATCGCTTCTTTTCAGGTATTCAGCATTTGGAAGGCATTTAGAGGAAATACACGTGACTTGGGCTCATTTAAAGAAGAAATGGACAAGACTACGGACCGACACCAACATCTTAAGAATTTCTACTCAGAAGCTGGAGACAGCGTCACAGATTACACATGACGCCGTCATAATTCATACCAAGACGACATCACAAGATCTCAAGACGGCGTCGGAATGCATGACCTAGCCCATTGATAAGTAGTTTTATATACTAATAAAATATATAATATAATACCACAAGAGCAATTAAGAAAATTCCCTAAGGAAAATTCACTCTTAAAAGATATATATATAATATAGAATACGTATATTTAACCAGGAAATATGATCACCCGGGTCGTTTCCCCAACGACTTGTGAAATTGAAACCACATTTTAGCTCGGATTATGATTTGAATAAGAGAAAGTATATTTTTGATTATCTATAACTACTGAATAAAAGCAACAATTAAAATAAACAATTAAAAGCATTTAAACACTTAAACTAATTAACGGATGCAAATGAAATGCGACAAATAAGCAAGTAAACTAAATTTAACTCCTAAAAATGTAAACTTAACTTCTAAACCTAGGATAGGACAAAAGAAAATTTTAAGAAAAAGAAAAACATTTTTTTGATTATTTTTGAATTTATTATGAATTAAAAAACTAATTTAATCTAATTAAATCCAAAAAAATGATAAATTAAGTAATAAAAATTTATAAAAATGATTTTTAAACTTAGAAAAGTCTAAAATAACATAAAAACTCAGAAAACTATTTTTTTACTATTTTAAAAATTAAATTCCTATTTTTAAAATTAAAAATAAAAGCTCAAAAATGAAAATTAAAATCTAAAATGTGTAAAAATGATTTTACTGAATGTAAACCTAAAGCTATTTTTTATAAAACTAAAAACTATTTTTTTGTATTTTTCTAAAACTTTTTTCTAATTTTTATTGATTTTTCAATTTTTAAACCTACGAAAAATCCTAGAAAATAAACTAATAATGGAAAAATTCTCAAAAAATAAGAAAAAGTCCTACTAGCAACAAGTAACAAGATCAAAGAAGGAGATTACAAGTTCTTCCAATCGAAAACTATTCTAAAACCCAAGCTATTGATTCCAATCGACCCGAACCCTTAAGGTGCTGTCACCACCCTTGAAATTCATGGTGGAATGATGAGAGAGTTGTTGTGGAAGTGTGTGTGAGGATGTGGGTAAAATTAGATGGATAGTGAGGATGAGTGCTTTGAGGATAAAAATTCGTCCTCAATTTATAGGCAAGTTTGGGTGCAAAGTGCGACGCACTTAGGAAAAAGTACGACGGACTTTGGGTGTTAATGCGATAGCATTTAATGGCTTTTACTGGAAGTTCGGCGCACTTACAAATAAGTGCGGCGGTTTTGAAGAGTTAATGCAGGTGCATTTATTAGACTTTAATTCTTCAAACTTTGGGAAAAAGTGCGGCGGTTTTGGCTTTAGAGGGAAGTGTGGCGCACAATGTTACAAGTGCGGCAGACTTCATGAACTTTAGCTAGAAATCTTTCTTTTCTTGTATTCGCCTCCCAAAGTTTATAGATTCTTAAGCTTGGGCCTGTAGTGTCTTCAAGTTTACCTATAAGTAATTCAAGCTTAATTTTATGTACCATAAAAGTTCACGGTATATGATCAAAGTATAATAATAACGCCATAGAAATATGTATAATTTGGGCGTTATCAAATCCCTCCACACTAAGATTATTGCTTTCCCTCAAGCAATTAAAGCGAAAAAACAATATCATTTATCGTGACATGAAGAAAAATTCATTTTAGCATTAACAAGTGTTTAAACTGTTTTTGTTAGTTTACAGGCTATTAAACTATACAGGAGCAACCAGCACATAGGGTAACGGGGTGGTTTAATGTAACATGTGTCACTCAGTTATGGGATTTTTTATTTGGTGTAATCTGCATAATTGCTCAGACTATTATGCTAGGTGTCGTCCATGGGCGTGGTGTGAGTCAACTGTATTTCTGGCAAGGGGGCGTTGGGTGTGGGGGGCGAGGGCGTGCTGGGGGGCGGGCGGTGGGGGGTGGGGTGCGCGGGGGCGGTGGTTTTGTGGTTTGGGGGTTGTTTTGTTTGTATTTGCGTTTTCTCACTTGCGGCCATAGTGAGCACCTAGACAGAAATCTCAAAGAGGCAAAACATGATAACGATGAGGGTGAATATCAGATACTTGATTCCATGTGCTAGAACTTCTCCTTATACTTTGAAAATTATTTTTGTTTCATAACAGATACTGCGATAACTAAGGCTGGCATAAAACTTCTTCTTCATCGAGCATATTTTTCTTGCTCTTGGGATACTTTGGGGATCTCAACACTAAAAGGTAGTGCTGCAGTACATGATTGCATAGGGATTATTTTCCTCTTTATCATACGATTTGTCTATTAAACTTACCTCACCGCGGTCTAGTAAATGATGATCAAACACAAGTTCTGGAGCTACTAAATTACCGGCCCACTCATATAACTTTATACCAGTATCAATGTTCCAGAAAAGGCAACAAAGACCATACGTACACATCTGTAACGACAGAATAGACACATATGTTGCATTCAACCCTAACTCAAACAAGCTAAAGGCAAAAAAATTATTCTCGGGTTTAGATGGATACCCGAAATTCTTAAGATCTAGAGCGCGACCTCTACAATTAGGTGGGTTTGATTTTGTGCCAGTTAAAATGTCAATCCGGTTGGATTTGTCTTACTAAGTGTATGCATTTTTTAAGTTTTTGGAAAAGCAATATATAAATCTTAAATTTTTTTAAATCTTCCAGAAAATATCAGTTAAAAATTTGAAAATTTCTGCAGGGCAAACATGAAGGGACATGATTAATTTTTCCTATTTACTACCCCTCCACACTTAAGTTGAACATTGCCCTCAATGTGAAAACTGATAAATATAGAAAATAGGGAAAATTAAGGGAAAATGGTACTTCCCGAGGCATAGAGAGATATAGCTACGTTGGAGCTATCCTTGTGTGATTCCATTACGTTCTTTTTTTGTGAGGAGCGAGAGCTCCTCCACACTTAAGTAGAGCATTATGCGAAAAATTGAAACTTCCCGTGGCTCATAAGTGCTTTGCTGAATTATGAAGGATATGACGCGAAACGAAGCGCCAAGCATGTGTATTCTACCATATGTAATATAATACTCCAATTATATATGTCTCCAAGTGTAAAATGCCAACCACCACTCCAAGCTCCACTTGTTTTATTTAATCTGCATAATAAACACAACTACGAGAAAAATATTAAATACAAAAGTGCACTTTCGTAGGCACCACGGTTGCATTTAGCGCATGCAACAAGCCTTTAAACCCCTCGGTGTCCCGATTGAACGAGTTATAGTCTTGTGAGGGTTTTCAGCAAACATACCTACAAAGTTCGATAAATTCTTTTTGGATGCAGAAATCGAGATACGTGACACACCGGCCGAATGCGTGACATACTTAAAAACTACAAAGTTTTTTGTTATATATATATTTTAGTTTTTTATAGGTTATTATTATTATTTACTATTACTACTATTATTATTATTACTATACTTAACTCGATTTAAGATTCCTTAATGATACGGTTTAAGTGGGAATGATCCACTCTTAAAGCTTAGGGTATGGTATTTTTCGAATGTACTCACAGTATGGATATTCTTTTGTTTTTACCACATGATAGCCTTTTTTGTTGTCTTAATAGGTTTATCTTTTTTTATTTTATTGTTAACGATAATAGGAGGTGGTGAATCTTTTTGAGTTTTCGGAGAATCATCGGACTTTCCACTCCCGGTGAATACGACATTCACATGCTCGGTGTGAGCTTGAGGAGGAGGTTGTGGTTCAGTCCTATCGGTTTGTTCTAAAGATATGTTTTGAGACTTCTCCCACTCATCTATTTTTATTTCCATGTTTTTAAAGATAGTTTGGAAATTCTTTTCATTCTGCTTCATCTTTAAAATCATATCTTTAACATTGTTTTTGACAAACATATTTGAAACTCTTTGATCATCCAAGAATTTAGTCATTAATTTTTCAAAATCAGTTTTAGATTGAGGTTCTTGGTTGACGGGTTTAGACTTTTTGTTGGGTAAAACACCGGTAGTTTTACGATCGTCGCTGTCATAGAGTTTCCAATGAACAGTTCTCATGCTACGGATACGTCTTTTGAAATCTTCGAGATCATTTCTCACATCATTGTTTAATTCTGTAAGCGATTTCTCGGAATCATTAGGATCATGATGGGATTGGTGAGAATACGAATCATGAGAGTTTTGGTTTTGATAACCTTCAGATTGGATGAAATTTACTTCATGACGTTCACACATCGGCGTGTAATCGTTCAGGTGGTTTTTAGAAGCGTTTCCATTTCTAAGCTCATTATATTTCTCACGCATATCTTGCAATTCTTCATTTAAGCTTATAATTTGAGAATCCATTTTTATAGTTAGAGATGCCAATTTTTCCATTAATCAAAATTTATCATTATTGCTATTACTTCCATCGGCGAAAGCAACAGATTTTTGATGATGTTCGTTTTTAGATTTAATGGGCCAATCATGGTTGAAAAGGACTTTGTCCTCAAGAAGTTGAAAAGCTTGATTTGGACTTTTGTAGAGGAAGATTCCTCCAGCTGTTACGTCCAGGATTGCCTGAGTGGGTTCGTCTAGACCGTGATAGAATATTTGAATAATAACTCCTTTGGTCAGACCATGCCCATGGCATTTTCAAAGCATGTTCTTCAGTCGTAACCAGGCTTCGGTTAGACTTTCACATATGTTTTGAGAGAAATTTCTGATTTCAAGTAAAAGACGGTTAAATAACAAAGGTGGAAAGAATCTGTTTATAAAAGCTTTTCTCATTTGTTCCCACGATGTTATAGACTCTTCATTAAGTTCGTTAAACCAGGTTTTAGCTTCATCGGACAAGGATAGTGGAAAGATCATAAGCTTGACAGCTTCACTTTGAGTTTCACCATATTTAAACATGTCGCAGATTGCGAGGAATTCACGAATGTGGTCATGCGGATCGGCCCGCAGATAACCATCGAATTTATTTTCCCGAATCATATTTAAGTGAGTACTATTGATAACAAAGTTGTCATCAACATCGAGTTGAATAATGGCAGAATTAGGAGTCGGTGCTACAGTCTTAGAACTTTCCCACATAGGCTGATCATCGGGATCGAGGATTATTATTTATTGGATCGGTAAATTTGGTTCTGGTTCGACATCTTCTTCAGGTATATTTATGATGATAAATTCATTAACGATAGGATGTTTGGTGGAAGATTTGTGTGATTCGATATGAATGGATTCTTTTTGGATAATTTTAAATTTACAAGACCTTTTTATTAAATTTTTATTTAATTTATTTATTAAACTTACTAGTTGTTTTCCGAAAGATAGATGATTTATACATACGTTAAGCATTTTTCAAAAAGACATTTTTATATATATAAGATATATTTTAGTTTTTATTATATATAGCAAATAAGGATAAATAAATAAAAGGTTTTTTTATAGGTACGGCGTACTTTAGGAAAAGTGCGCCAGCTTTTCTGGAAATTTTATGTTTTTTTTTCGAATATTATGATAAACTAGATAATTACAAATACACAAGACATATAATCAGATAAAATACAATTCAAAATGATTATAGAACCTAAGATTAACAGATTAGGGGTTTTGGTTTTGGTTTTTGAAATAAGATTCTGTTTGTGAAAAATTGCAGAAAGTGCGGCGTACTTGGGTAAAGTACGGCGTACTTCTAGAAGAAAAACGATTTTTGGCTTCCGTTTTCCAGAAAACGGTACGGCAAGTTTGAAAAATTTTTGAGAAACAAAATAGCACCGAAAAGAAGCAACAAATTGATAACAACTTAAACAGTTCCCCGGCAACGGCGCCAAAAACTTGATGTGTGTTTTCCAAGCTTTAAATTTATAATACTAGAAATACCAATTTTTACTAAAAACACAACACTCGGGAAGTATACCTGTTCGTGTATAGTATAGCTTTAGGTAAGTCCAGGTCGTTCCACGGTAATTGAAGTTTTCATAGTTTGTAGTTAAGGTGCTAAGGCTAAAATGATTGTCACGTATCAAATTATATAAATCTTGCATATATCGAATATTGTAAAGAAAACAATAAAAGATGATTCAATCAAATGATTAAGGTATGTTTGTTTAGGCAATGATCACTTAGATAATGATGTATTTGGAATAGTGTTTATAAGTTTAGAAAATAGAGTTATCACAAGTTATAAATCCTTTCGGCTTTTAAATATAACTAGTGATTATATCGATTAATAACAACAAATCCTTTCGGTCTTTATAAGTTATTATAACCAATATATTAAGTGGAATGATTAAACACATATATAAAAGAACTCTTTCGGCCTATATTCTTGTATAAAATATGTTTTATCAATTCAATAAACACATATCCAAACGCTCCATATCTAAGATCACATATTGCCCAAACAAACACAAGATGACTACTCCATGATCAAACAAGTAACAAAACACATAACATTCATCATGAATTCAGTAAAGATCATATTCAAAAGATAAACAAGATTTATACCAACTTCAAGAGCAAATGTTGATGATTTCACAAGTTCTCCTAATGAAAACTATATTATATTCAAAGTAAACCCGAAAACTATGAACAATTCTGTCACAATCGCTTATAGATTCGAAGTACACTTCAATACTACTTCCTTGGATGGATTAAAATTTGAAAATTGATATGGAGAGTGGTGGTAGTCGATGGTGGTGATGGTGGTTTGGATCAAAGGTTTTTGAGGCCTTTATCACCAAAAACACTTCTTCTAAGTGTTGTAAACGAAC
>BQNB010164983.1:0-14274 GCA_026074375.1 Tanacetum coccineum | reverse complement strand
GAAAAAAAGTTTGAAAATTTGAAAATAATAGATTATTTTTTTGAAATTTTGAAAATAAAAATCGAAAATATGAAAAAAAAGAAGTTTGAAAATTGGAAAAAGTTCGAAAAGTTGAAAAAAAAAATCTATATTTTTCAATTTTAATATTTAAAAAAAGTTCAAAAATTTGTAAAACAAATCGATATTTTTTTTTTGAAAATTTGAAAAAAGCTCAAAAATTTGAAAAAAAAAATCAAAAATTTGGAAAATTTTCAAATTTTGAAAAAATCAATATTTTTCAAATCGAAAATTTAAAAATTTTGAATAAAATAATTCTGAAATTTTTTAAAAATTTATTATATTTTTTTAATTTTAAAGAAAATTCAGAAAATTCAAATTACAAATTTTTCTGAAAAAAAATTTTCGAATTTTTTTCTGAAATTTTTTTTCGAAATTTTTTTTGAAAAGAATTTCGGAATTTTTTTCTGAAAATTTCTTTTCCCAAACTTTTTTTTTCGAAATTGTTTTTTCCCAATTTTTTTTTTCAAATTTTTTCAGATATGTATGCATTTTAGTGCATCTATTTGAGGTACTTTAGGGCATCTGTTTGTAAAAAACAATTTAATGCAGTAAAATTTACGATGCAGTAAAATAAACAATTTAATGCATTAAAATTTACGTTTTCGTCAGTTATTTTTTCGTTTTCGTCTGTTTTTTTAAGTTTTCGTTAGTTTTTTTACGTTTTCGTCAGTTTTTTTACGTTTTCGTCAGTTATTTTTTCGTTTTCGTCTGTTTTTTTAAGTTTTCGTTAGTTTTTTTACGTTTTCGTCAGTTTTTTTACGTTTTGTCCTTTTTTTACGTTTTCGTCAGTTTTTTATGTTTTCGTTAGTTTTTTTACGTTTTCGTTTGTTTTTTTTACGTGTTTGTATGATTTTTTACGTTTTCATCCGTTTTTAAGGTCTTTTCTGTTTTTTTACAATATCGTCTTTTTTTACGTTTTCGTATGTTTTTTTACGTTTTCGTCTGTTTTTTACGATTTCGTCCTTTTTTTACGTTTTCGTCAGTTATTTTACGTTTTCGTCTGTTTTTTAAGTTTTCGTTAGTTATTTTTACGTTTTCGTCAGTTTTTTTACGTTTTGTTCTTTTTTTACGTTTTCTTTAGTTTTTTTACGTGTTCGTCTGATTTTTTACGTTTTCGTCTGTGTTTTCAAGTTTTGGTCTGTTTTCTACGTTTTTGCCTGCTTTCTTACGTTTTTGTCTGTTTTTTACGTTTTCGTCTGTTTTTTTACGTTTAAAAAAGTTAGTGCATTACAGTTAAAAAAGTTAGTACATCTTAGTTAAAAAAGTTACTGCATCACAATGTATTTTGTTAGTGCATTACAGTTAAAAAGTTAGTGCATCTCAGTTAAAAATGTTACTGCATCACAATGTATTTTGTTAGTGCATTACAGTTAAAAAAGTAAATACATCTCAGTTTAAAAAGTTACTGCATCACAATGTGTTTTGTTAGTGCATTACAGTTAAAAAAAATTGTACGTCACAATTAAAAGTTACTGCATCACAATGTGTTTTGTTAGTGCATTACAGTTAAACAAGTTAGTACATCTCTGTTTAAAATGTTACTGCATCACAATGTATTTTGTTAGTGCATTACGGTTAAAAAAGTTAGTACATCTCAGTTAAAAAAGTTACTGCATCACAATGTATTTTGTTAGTGCATTACAATTAAAAAAGTTAGTACATCTTAGTTAAAAATGTTACTGCATCACAATGTATTTTGTTAGTGCATTACAATTAAAAAAGTTAGTACATCTCAGTTAAAAATGTTACTGCATCACAATGTATTTTGTTAGTGCATTACAGTTAAAAAGGTAAATACATCTCAGTTAAAAAGTTATTGCGTCACAATTTATTTTGTTAGTGCATTACAGTTAAAAAGTTAGTACATCTCAGTTAAAAAAACTACTGCATCACAATGTATTTTGTTAGTGCATTACAGTTAAAAAAGTTTGTACATCTCAGTTAAAAATGTTACTGCATCACAATGTATTTTGTTAGTGCATTACAGTTAAAAAGTTAGTACATCTCAGTTTAAAAGGTTACTGCATCACAATATGTTTTGTTAGTGCATTACAGTTAAAAAGTTAGTACATCTCAGTTAAAAATGTTACTGCATCACAATGTATTTTGTTAGTACATTACAGTTAAAAAGTAAATACATCTCAGTTAAAAAAGTTAATGCATCACAATTTATTTTGTTAGTGCATTACAGTTAAATAAAATTGTACATTACAGTTAAAAAGTTACTGCATCACAATGTGTTTTGTTAGTGCATTTCAGTTAAAAAGGTTAGTACATCTCAGTTAAAAATGTTATTGCATCACAATGTATTTTGTTAGTGCAGTACAGTTAAAAAAGTTTGAACATTAATTATTAATAGACTTGCTACAAACGAATCAGTTAGAAGGGTGAAAATTTCAGCCTATTATCTTATCTTATAAATGGTAAAATCAAATTATGTTCTATCTGTAACAAATGAAATACGTAAAATAGATAAAATAGCTAATCAAATGGGTAAAAAGTCACTAAAAGTGTGTTTTTTAGCATAATACCTCCTAAATCATTAGTTTATACAACAAAATTTCTACAAAATAATGGAAGATCAGGCTTCACCGGAAAGTAGAAGGTACTTACTACATGCTCATGTGATTGCACTTCAGATTGTTGGTGAGTGTCTTCCAAGTGCTTCTCATTCGGCGTATGTTGCTCTGAAGTAGATGTGTCATCTTCTATATGGACATCTTCGTCTTCATGCCCGACTTTCTCTCTTTCCACGTGCTTGAGCAGTTTTTTCCTAGGACTTGAAAGAAATAAAAAGTTAAACGTTGCTGTATAAACAATACAAAAAATTAACTAAGAACCAATTATGGAAAGGATTGGAAGTTGAGGTATGAACTGATTTGAAACATATACTCATAAAACAATAAATTACATGATCAATCATGGCTACGACTTAGAGGTTTCCTTTTGTTTACCATGAGGGGGTGGTCATTTGTACGCAAACTATAAAGTAAAACCACCATTTCTATTAGATATAGCACACCCATTACCTACAGATGAATCGACTTGGGTTCTATTTTATCACAAACGGATCAAATAAAAAACATTAGCTGATGGGGTCAATTGGGACAGAATTCAGGAGCGAGACAAACAATATGAAAGTCACCAACTATCTATCTTAATGCAAACAACTTCTTATATCATCTATAAAGAAGTTTTAGATGATTTCTGTAATAACGTTGCTTATATAACCATAGTTAATGCATGGACAATGAAGTCTTTATGGGTCAGTCACACCCAACAAAACCAGTTTCGACATTTACCAAAAAAACGACCAATCTCAGCCTGAACATGTTTTGACCCTAATCCAACCCGTCCATCTTTTCCATCTCTGGTTGATATGATATCTTATTTATTCAAGTATATTGTATCCTAAAACAAAAGAAATTCAAGCTTTAGCAATTCTTTACCACGTGACTTTTTAGATATATCAAATCGTCATCTTATATTATTTATTAAACGTTCTTTGCTCCAAATAATAAATGACCTTTACAGAAAAAGCGCACTAATTAGTATGAGAAATTAGCAATTGGTCATGTGAAAGAAAAATAGATATATGTTCTTGAGGCACATACTGGTCGTCTCAGTAAACAAATTTTCAAGCTATTTCTCTAGTTGCCCTCTTTGTTCAGCTCCAGAGCATATTTAAAATATTAATTTGATTTGATTAATAAAGAAATGACTCATGAAAGAAATTTTAATCTATAAGACTGGTGGCACTTACTGCTTTCTCAGCTAGCTCAATGGTCTCATATTCCACAAAAGCATGCAGCTGAAAATACATATAAAGGAGACGGTAAGTAAGATGTTAAGAGATAATTGTAAAGTTTTGCAAAAACTCAGAGATGTTTTTATCTATCAATGTTGCAGATTCACTTGGTTCTACAGCATCACTACAAACACACACACAATCACTTTTCGGCAATACAACACACTTCACCTAACCTAATCTAACTTATATGCCTCTAACATGCAAACACACATAACACATTCTACTTTTAACCTACTGCATCATTATACAGAATAACTGAGAACTTACTGCATCAAAGTTCAATATCAAGTGCATGACACAAACATCTAGGCATACATATAAATTTTCAAACATAATGCCATCTACTTTAATGTCACGAACGAGATTCCACTACATCACTTGTTTACACTAGTATCATTATTCACACAAATATACAGACATACATTTTTCAACAATTAAAACATCATAACATGTCACAATAAATCGAACAAATAAGCAAAAAAATAAATAAATAAATTTAATCGAACAATTACCTTTTCTGATTTCTAAATAGAACAAATAAAAAAAATCAGTAAACTAAGATTTAAAAAAATGATGCATCAAGAATTTTAGAGTTTGTATATAAACATACAAGAGGGGGGGTGAATCGACTCAGATTCGTCATCACCATGTATGTCGAAGAAACTAATTTAGTGCGTGTTTTCATTGTGTGAATTTAGTGTGTGAGATTGAGGGAGAAATGTGTGAATTTTTGGGTGAAAATGAATAGATCTAGGGTTATCAAATTGAGAGACGACGTCGTATTAATTTTATGGTTATTTTTTTATTTTTGAAGGTTAATTTGTAATGATACATAACTGCCCTTGAAGTTCCTAATATTTACAATAGCACCCTTCCGCCTTTTTGATCTTCCTAGTCTAATCCAAGGGTTGAGATGGCTTCTCATCCTTTTTATTTTAAGTTCATTTTAGCCCCTCTCTATATATGTTTATATTATATATATATATATATATAATATATATATATTATATATATATATATATATATATATATATATATATATACATACATATATATATATATATATATATATATATATATATATATATATATATATATATATATATATACATACATATATATATACATACATATACATATACATACATATATATATACATACATATATATATACTGCCATTTTAAATTTTATTTACATTATACATATATTATATATTTATACATATACATAAATATATATATCTACTTGTTATATTTTTATATACATATATTATACATATATTATATTACATTTATATATACATATATTATATATATAGAATTATACTTATATATACGTGTGTTAACATAATTAATATACGCTATATTTTTTATACATGTTTTATACATATAATGTATATATACATATACATGTATATAATAATTACATGTATATAACATATACTTGTAAATGTATGTATATTGATATGTGTTGTGATATGTATATGTATATTTATCTACATATATGATATACTATATTTATATTATATATATATATATCATATATTTCCATATACATATACACATCATAACATATACATACATTTACATGTATATGTCTATATTACATGTATATGTATATTAGACATATGTATATATACATATACTTATAACATATATTATACATCCTTATATTTATATAAATATATAACATATATATATACATATAAATACATTATATATATATATATATATATTATATATATGATTATTTTATATTTATTTATCTTATATATATATATGTAGTGTATTATTTTTGTATATATATATATTTAATATATAAATACAATATATACTAACTATGAGTGTATAAATATGATTTAGTGACTGGATGTCACCTCAACGATGACATGACACTCACAATTCAATAAATTTTAACAAATTTTGAATTTAAGTCAAAAAGTTAGGAAATAGCCTGGTTTGAACTCATGACCTATTGTTAGTATACAACGACCCTAACCATGTTAGCCAAGCCACCATTTGTGTTCTACCATAAAAAAACAATAATAATATGCTCTAAAACCATACGAACACTACATAAACTAAAACCCTAACTTTATTTATAAACCCTAAAATTTATTCCACTTCATTCATGTATCTACAATTATTAAACGACGTAACGATCAAAAACCCACTATACTCAACGAAATCAATAAATCACCTAAACTCATTTTCATTCATTGAATCAGGTTTATAATTTATATAAGTTTGGGTTTTTTGATTTTCGAGAGTTAGGATGTTTTCTTACTTTGGTCATACAAGGGAGTCACCATCACTCACTAATTCTTTCTTTTTCTTTACAACCCTAATGATTGGGATTGTTTTCATCATTATCTTGGTTGTTTGCTGGAAGACGACTGTAGTTTGTCTACAACGGCTAATAGCCCTTCAACCCAGGTGTCAACATCAATGGACTGCCAGCATAGGCACTTGGCTGATGATGTGGTATGCATCTTTATCAATTTTTCTTGGTTATGAAATGGAAAGTATGTGATATAACGATGGATGTGAGGCGGGTATTGTTAAAATACTTGAGAAGCATATAATATTATCTTTAAGATTATGCGTCAACGTCACAAAAGGATGTTACTGTTAGTAAAATGCGTCAATCATATGTATTGTTATTGTTATTACTTACATTGATGTTAGGACTGTTTTGTGGGTGTGGTGTAGTTGGAGTTATGGTGACGCGAAAACTACTCCTCTACTTAGTTCCTTGAAGCAAACAACAAGCTTGATAGCCTTGGATATAGTTGAGTTAGTAATACTATTTTCTTTTCAAGTAATTCTTATAACAAAGCTAGGTTCTGTAAGTTAAACTTTGATCTTCTTTTCTCCTAATTTTTTTATACATTTCTATATTTGAACTCTACAATATCTACAACTGTGCCACATGAGAAGTTGTATCCTGTAATTCAAGTGTGAACAACTTCAATGATGAAGGATCGAGAGAAGGAAGAGTTAGCTGGTAATGGAGATTCTGAGCCATTGTTGAAGTCTTGTGGGATCTCAATAACGAGTAACTTCATACAAGTAGAAGGCCAAGTTCTGCTAGACCTGAGGGTATTTTTGTCTTCAAATTTTTGGAGATGTTTATAATTTGTTTTTTATTACTACATCAACTATATTCTTATTGGCTTTGCTTATATCACAGTTGAAAGTGAAGAATGGAGAAGACTTCTTCCCTCAAAAAGAAAGGTGGAATTTCAATAACAAGGTTCTTTTCTTCTTTCTTCGTATGTTTTCTATTAAAAGTAACATTGCATCTTTTTTTGGTGACTAATAACAACATTTTTATTTGACAATGTAGAAACTTATGAATCTCACAACAATTGAAAAGTGGGTAGTGGTTAACTTTTTTGCTAGATGCGACATACACAACCTTGTCAAGGATCTGATTAAATGTAGAGGGCTCAAGGGCATTATATGTTCTGACGTATTCTTTTATCGTTTCATGTTTAGAGTTATTTCTTTCACTTTGTCGAATCCTTTTTTGCATCTCTTGTGACTTATGCGCTATTCAGGCCTTAGAACCAATTTTGATTATAAATGTTGGCACTGCTGCAGTCTAAGGTCAGGGTTCCATAACAAAATCAGCTTGCACAAGGCCAAATTTCACAACTGGAATTACAGTAGCATGCAGTACCATAGACATAATCAGGTAGTGGTTTGATACCATGGGGCTGAGATAACATCATAAACATTTAATCTTTATTTTTAATATTACTTAATTCTTCTCCCACTGTATTTTAGAATTGATTACTGTAAGTTTTTAATATATATTTTATGTTCTCTTTAGCAGGAGGTGAATCATGATGAATTTGAGACCACTCATATTGTATTTAATCATAGAGGTGGTTTTGGAGCTTGGTGTTCGTATAAGACAATAGCACTTTTACAAGAATATGAAATCAAAGTTACTGCAATTGATTTAAGTGGTTTTAGAATTGATCGGTTTGACCCAAATGCTATCAAAAGGCTCTCATAGTATGTGAAACCACTCATAGATTTTCTCAAAATGCTTCCGGATGAAGAAAATGTTTCTTTTCTTCTTTTTAGTGTATTATACTTTCTTTCATATCTATAAAATGAAAAATTAAAATGGGTATAAAAGGGATTGGTCATTGCAGCTGTAATATTTATGTACTTGAAATCTTATACCATTCTAGATCGTGTAGGTGATTTTGTATGTCAATGACATCTGTGACGCTTGCATATTATATGCAATGAAGCAATTCCCAAATAAAGTTACAAAAGCTATCTTCATTGCCGTGTTAATGCTTAAAACTAGACAAAGTTGTTAGCCTTAAAATATGTCGGCTAATACGGAATTACATTAGTTTACATTAGCCGGACACGCATGGACTAGAAATGTCAAGTGTAGTAAGTAGATCGTGTCCCGGGCTATATATATCCCCTCTATACTTCCATGGAGGGGTGAGGATTCATTTTACTTGTAATAAGGTGTGTGTGTGTGTGTGTTTCTCTCTCTAGAACACACACATCTTTCCTTTCTCTCACTAAATAATATGGCTAAACATTTGTTCAATTCTCCCCGACCTCCGGATCGTGTCTCTTGTTATGTGAAATCTTATGGTTAACAAAAGTGTTCTCGATATTTTCTCTCACAAGGTTTACACAATAAAACCTTATCTTTTAAAACATGTCAAACCAAGTAATACTTGCCTTATGACATATAAGTTTATAAACGGTGTGAAAAGGCAAGCTCAAAAGTCAAAATAGGTTCAGCACGGGTCAACTTAAATTTCATACTGTAATTATATAATATAGTTGAGGTATTGATTGGTTTAAACAATATTTCTGGATAACACATATAATCTAATTAGGCAAGTTTAAAAGGTCGAGAAAATGAAAATGGGACTAATTAGCCTCCAACAACCATAGATCTTGACAAAAAAATATTGAAGGACCTCTTATTCGATCAGATTTCTACCAAGGTTCGACCGTATTTTCACCCAATTGGATGAATTGTTTTTAATGTTTTTGGCCACACCTAGAAGTAATGTGGTGTTTGAATTTGACTTAATTTTTTTGCCACACCTTAAACTTTGTGATTGTTTGTCCTTAAATCTTATCATTACATGCTAACATCTGTCCATATTTATCAGTGTAGTAGGTTTGGGTATCTTGAATTTCTTTGGCTTGATTTTTAGTAACCATCTTGAGTCGGTGATCAAAAGAGATGCTGGTATAAAAGATTCAGGATCCATCATACCATGTCATGGTAATTGCTTATTCTATGAAAAGAAATGATTGGTCATGTGCAATCACATGTCTTTTGCCCCCTCATTTTTGTTAGATTACTTAATTTATTTTTTCTATCACTTTTAGCTTATAAACAAGTAGAGAGCTGGTTTCATTTGCAGCAATTACTTATGGTTATACGTAATTTTTACAATTTGATATAGTAGCCATTGCTTATATGTTAATTCAGAATCTATTAATTTATGTGTCATTTGCAGCCATTACTTATGTAGTTTCTTAATTAATTTATATCAAGGGATTGGGGGATTGATTTATGCTGGGACTGGGGTAGTAGTAGGAAGTAGTTCATCACAGGAATGGGATGAATTAGAGCTAAAGACATCTCAAGTTTGAGTTTTCTTCTTACGTATCTTAGTTTTCATTTTTGTTGTTAAAATACCATTCCCACATTTTTAAACTTCTTAAAGGCCTCGAATGAGTGGCTGCCATCAATCTTTAAATGATGGGTATAAATGGGTTAAGTCATAATGCATATGTTTGTCTAGGAATCAAATTGTGGCTGATTGGCTTGTGTTGAGAACGGTCTACACTCATTGACCCTATTGCATGAACGTTATAGATAATTAATGTAATGAAGTCAAATGCAAAAGCTATACTGCAATAGCACAACTTATTTTTTCAAAAAAGCTGTTATAGAGGTCGTAAATCATTAAAATACACTTTGGGGCGCTTTGATTTGTTATCTCATTCTAATACCAGTTTTATTAAGTTATACAAGTTTTCCCATTTTGTCCCATGTAAAATATAACGCAAATCAATGCGTTCATTAGTCACTAAAATGAAATCAGCACATCTGGTAAAGAATGACTTGGCTTTTAAAATGTGTTCCATAGAACTTGTGATCGAGTTTGAGCATCAATGAGGAAGAGAGTACTAAACTTAAACCAATATTAGAGGTTTTCGATATTGCTACTATATATAAGATTATCTTAATTATATATGCTTCTGTTGTTAACAATTTTTAAATCATATAACCCCCTGTTAATGTTTGCCAAATCTCATTATTTAATGACTTTATATGTAAATAATCAATTACTGAAAGTCAGCTTTTTGTTTGCTAATCCTACAAAATTCCCTAAACTGACCCAAAAGCTGAATATTAATATATGTGACTATAAAACACAATAATCGTATAAAAAGGCTAATTTCTTGGTTACATATATGCAATCCGTGTTTGTTGAAGGCTGAAATTTCATATTGGTGTGTAAGTGCGGATACAAATAACAGACCAGAAATACTAGAGTAGGGGTGAGCACGGTCCGAGGATGAGGACCAAAATCGTCCAAAATGCCAGACCGAGGATCGGACCAAAATGGTTAGGTCCTACAAGGCATAATCACCGGGTATTTTGTAAGACCGGACCAGACCAGACTAGACCGACCAGACCGAAGACCAAATGTGATGAAAAGCATGGACCGAGGACCAGACCGAAATACGTTCGGTCTGGTCTGGTCGGTCCGGTCCAATCCGGTTTTCCGATCTGGTCCGGTCCGGTCGACGGTCCGTTTTGCTCACCCCTATACTAGAGGTATTGGAGTCTTTAGCCCAAATTGTGATGTACTCGGTTGAATGGGAAGTATCACTGGGAGGGAGTCGCCAGGTTTTTAGTGGTGTTGTATACAAATAAGCTTAATTTAGCCTTTGACTTTAAACTATATACTTTATTCTTGCGCACTTCTTTTTGCTTTTGATGCTCTCTATAGTTTCTCTTATGTATTATTTATTACATTGATACTATTGACAGATCAAAAACCTACCCAAGGGTGTAACTGCCATTGACTATGCCTATATGATACATATAAAAATTGGAAATAAGATGGTGGCTAAGGCAAGTCTAATGGCTTTATGACTCACGGATCTTTTCTTTGTGAATGATCTGCAGTGAAACGGTTTAATCTCTCTCGTTTTTAGGTCAATGGAACCGATTACCGCTCTTGCCTATATTTATGATGGCCTTAATTATAGAGTTTTAGATTTCGAGTTTGCAGCATGCTCGATAGTAAGTGACCTTTCAAACTAAAATGTAATATTAGAAAGGTAAATAGTACTATGACTGACTGATTAATGAAATACAGATGTTGGTGGGAGCAATGTTATCGACTTTTCTACTTTATGCTCCTTTAGTTTTTGGCCTTACAGGTGTTTGGGCTAGATTGACGTTGGTCATGGGAATGCGTGCTATTTTAAGATTTATAAGGTATGCTTAATAATGAGGTTTTGTGCTCCTTAATCACACATACACACACACACACAATATCTTTCAGCCAAATGATGGTCAAACAGGATGAGTGAATGGTCAACTATTATTCTACTATGTCAAAAAGTGCATGTTAACCATATACTTTTTTTACAAACAATTAAAAAATTATTAAAACAAAGGTAATGAAATTCTAATTGTGTGAGTGATGTACTGATGTCAAACTTACTTAAAGTACCTACTTTAAGCATTATAGTGTGACTAATTGTTAAATATTTACACCCCTATCAATACTTCATTTTATGAGTCTTATCATTGTTTTGGGCCGTAACTTTTTTGCAGATTGCTGTTTCACAGTAAACGTGATAAGGCATAACTCCACTTAGAGAAACTTGAATTTTTATGCCTAAAAGTAGTCACATTTGGATAGTCTCCTCAACTGTTGGGATAGATGTTGCATCGTTTAGATCAATGTTGTATACATATTTGTTGTAATCATTGTGCTACAGTTAGGAAAAATAATATGTTGTCACATAGTTGATGAGCGCGTAGTTGTTAATCAGTGCATATATATTAGCGAATGAGAAATAAATGATTCAACGTGGTTCACATCATCAGAGTAATCATGCTAGCCATCATATGAGTTGTATTTTTAGAGGTGGAAAACATGTTAGGTTACGGTTTTCCGCCTGAAGTTTTAACCAGGGCGTTGTCCTTGGACTCCATAACACCTAGGGTTTGACACTAAAACGCGTTTATTTAGCTTGCCAAAGAATTATGTATTTGTGGATAAATAGTCCTAAGCCCGGTTTGTGGGTTTAGGGTATCTAGGGTTTTACCATTATTATTTGGGTTACATGGTATTATTTGTAATAGGTTCAAGCTCGAGTTCTAGATTATTCATGTGATACTATTTATGTACCTATATTATTTTTGAACGAGACAAACAATTATTTTAATCTTACATTGTGTAGTTATTGTTGGTCTAAAAGATGTTTAGGCCAATGTTAATTCTGGCAAAGGAAGCTTTTGTTTGTATTTTTTAATTAACTACGATTTTCTTACAACAAAACCAAAATTGATTATTAAGAAATCCCACACAGATGAAAGCTTATGAGGTTGTTTAATGTTGATTAACGCTTATATTTCATTTTTCTAATGTTAAACTATATATGATTCTTAGTTGTTTTTGTTTTCTCCCCACAGAGGATGTTACTCCAATTCCAACTGATAGCACTCGCCAAAAGAGTGGAAGAAGGGGAAAAAGGTTTTGATCTCGCAATACCGTGCTACATTTCCAAATGGATTATCGTTATGAATTTATGTTCAACAAGTGTTGTTTTTCTTTTACCATATGATACTTTAGATAATTTTTAGCATATAGTAAAAACTATTTGCAGTTATCGTCTTTCTTCCTGGATAGAGTATATGATGCTCTTTTACAAGCTTTAATATTATTTTTGAATCTTTGCATCCTCTACACATATAGCGTTTCTACTCCCAGACGACTTGCCAAACATGAGCCTATGTCATAGGTGTAGCAGGATGGGCCACTGGACTCAAGCTTGGCAGTGATTCTGCCAAAATCACACAAACATTGTCTCTAAAAAAATATTATGAACCAAACCCGCCCACTAGGCGGGTTATGTTACTAGTATATATATACACTCACATGGGTCTCCTCCATACTTAAGTTGAAAGTAGATAAAGCACAGGTTGCCTCCCGAGAAGCGCTTAATTTTTCAGAGTCATTAGCTAGATTCATGCTTTAGTGGTTCATTCTTTTGGATAGAAGGGTGTGAGTTCTTGCCTTCGGTCATTATATGGTTCTTCTTCATGATATAGCTTTAGTCGATGGCCATTAACAATAAAGGTTTTGCCATCTTTTCCATTTAGTTTAACAGATCCGAATGGATATTGATGTTTTATAATATATGGTCCAAGCCATCTAGATCTGAGCTTAGGCTGCTTGAATTTATATTTCGAGTGGAATAAAAGCACTTTATTTCATTTTTAAAGTTTTTTCTCATTTTTAATATTCTGTCGTGCCAGACTTTGGTTCTTGCTTTGTATAAACACGAGTTTTCATATGCTTGATGGCGTAGTTCGTCTAATTCATGTAATTGAAACATTCTTTTCTTACCAGCTGCAATGAGATCAGGATTACAGTTTTTAAGTGCCTAGTATACACGGTGTTCAATTTTAAACGACAAGTTACAATTTTTTCATAGTTAGTGTTTTATAAGCGGTTCTAAAGGCCCACAGAGCATCATCGAGTTTTTTTGACCAAACAACGAGGTTGTCTTTTACTGTTTTTCAAGGATTCTTTTTAGGGATCTGTATGTATTTTCAACTTGTCCGCTCGTTTGAGGGTGATAGGATGTAGAGAATCGGTGAGTGACATCGTATCGTTTCATTATTTTTTTCCATTATTTTATTATAGAAATGAGTTCCTCTGTTGCTTATAAGAGCTTTCGGCATTCCGAAATGGCAAAATAACTTTTTAAGAAAGGAGATTATGACTCTGGCATCGTTTGTCGGAAGAGCTTGAGCTTTGGCCCACTTAGATACATAGTCTACGACGACTAAGATGTATTTGAATTTGTATAATTTTGTAAGAGTCAACTCGTGTAATGAGACCTTAGGAGTTCGAATCCTTTTTCTCTTTGGTTCGTGGGTGTGAGCTATTAGAAGTACTCTCTTTTGAGTACTTGCCTCCAAGTTCGACCAAGGCGGTATGTGTGTGAGAAATCTAATTTTCTCAAAGGTTAGTATTTATTTTCTTATTTATTTATTTATTTCTTTTAAGTTTCTTTTATTTATTAGGTTAAGATCCTTTAGGGTTTAGTTTCCTTCTTGCCCTAGATTAATTTTTGTTTCC
>BQNB010164982.1:0-12181 GCA_026074375.1 Tanacetum coccineum | reverse complement strand
TAAACATATCGAAAGGAGATATTTTGAGTAATATTTTTTATAACACTTTTTTTACAAACTTTGAATTTTATACAACATTTATTACACTATAATTGTATGATATAAAATAAAATGTAAAATAAAAAATCTGGTTCGGTGGTCCTTATTACATCTCTTTGGCGATGTGTCACGCGTCTAGTAGAGATATAGTCTAAGTTAATATTGAACATATAAGGGGGTGTTGGTTTGACTTATATATAATATAATGAAGGTGTTTGTTTCGGCGTATATGTAGTCTTATGAGCTTATTTGAATTCGGCTTATATAACATAAGCTCCAATTTTTCGGCTTATTTACTTGTGAGCTTATATAAGTTTATTACGATTACGATATGATAAACTTATATAAACCCATAAGTCTCAATATAAGCCAGAAAATTGTGGCTTATGTTATATAAGCCGGAATCAAATAAGCTCAAGCCCACATATAAACCGAAACAATCACCCCTAAACTGAAAATTTTCAAAATAAGCCACAAAAAGCGAGCTTATGAGACATAAACTCAAAACTAAATAAGCCATACGCCGACTATATAAGCCGAAAATAAAGCTAAACTTGAAGGACCCAATTCAACATACCCCAATACTCACTGACCTAATTTTAAACAAACCAAAATTAACCAAACCTGAAAAAAAAAACACAAAAATGGAGAACGTGACCGGAGAATCTGCCGGCGAATCACCGTCAAACACGGTTTCCGGTACACCAGAGAGTGAGAACCATCTTGACAAGCCGTGGATTGCGTACATTTCTGAAGATCTGCCGCGAACGGTGGCGGAATCGGCTGATTCCGCCGTGAGATCCGCTCGGTCGTTGCAACAGAATTCATCGTCTCATATTCGTACTCTTCAGGTTGTTAATTGCTTAATTTTGTTATATATTTCATTTTTTTATAGTTTTTGTTATAATTATAGTTAGGGTTTCGTTTATATAATAATAGATGTTTATCGAAATGAATGTGATGTTCATATAGTTCGTGTTTCTGTTTCGACATAGTTAGCGCTTCGTGCGTGAGTTATGATTAGGCGATTACCCGTGCATAACGACGAGATTTTATAGCGGCAGATAATTGTAGTTTTTGTTATAGTTAGGGTTTCGTTTATATAATAAATGTTTACCGAAATGAATTTGATGTTTAATTAGTGCGAGTTGAATACTGAAGTTTGCTCATTGTATATATTTTGTATTTATTGTTCGTGTGTCGTGTTTCGACATAGTTAGGGCTTCGTATTTATTATGCTAGATGATTGTTTGTTGTTAGTTCTAGTTAGTTAAACAGGTATGGGGATGTTTGTTTCGGCTTATATGTGAGCTTATGAGCTTATTTGATTTCGGCTTCTATTTCATAAGCCTCAATTTCCTGGCTTATTTTAAGACCTTCGGGCTTATATAAGTTTATAGTATCTTAATAAACTTATATAAGCCCACAAGTCTCAAAATAGCCCGGAAAATTAGAGATTATGAAATATAAGCCGAAATCAAATAAGCTCATAAGCCCACATATAAGCCGAAACAAGCACATCCTATGACTTATTTGGTTTTGGGCTTATGTTTTGTAAGCTCACTTTTGGTGGCTTATTTTGAAACTTTTCGGCTTATATAAGTTTATTATGTCATTTTAAACTTATATAAGCATAAAAGTTTCAAAATAAGCAACAAAAAGTGAGCTTACGAAACATAAGCCCAAAACCAAATAAGCCATAAGCCGGACCTAAAGTATTTGTGTACATGCTGAAATTGGCTTAATAATCTTTTTCGTGTGTTTTGCTGTTGATATGGCAAGGGTATATTTGGCGAAAATAACGGTAGCAAGAAGCCGTAGGTGTTTGTTTTGATAAATGTTTTGGTAACATAGATGTATAGTCATAATTAGTAAGTGGAAACGCTAGTTGCTCGTACATGCTACTTTTTGGTAACATAGACGTATAGTCATAATTAGTCAGTGGAATCGCTAGTTGCTCGTACATGCTACTTGAAGTAGCATTTTGATTTGGAGCGTTTAGGAAAAGTAGGAGAATATTTTTTGGGCTAGGTTGTTGTTTCAAACAAGCTTTTTTGCAAAATTTGCTATCCGCTAGTCGATAGTTTGCATTCAATAATGCTTGCTACCAGGCTTACCCTTGATTAGTTAGGTTTCGTGTGTAGGCGAAGGTTTATCCCGCGGTGGAACTTTGTGTATGTTTTTTTTTTTTTTTTTACGGATCAAACTGATTATATGTGATTGCAGCTGAGTTTTCATTGAGAATTTATTGATTTCAGCCTGAAATTAGCTTGGTGTAATCGCAGAATCACTTACTTAAAAGATGACAGTTTTGTGTGTGTTTTATTGTTCGTCGACATCATTAGGCTTTTGTATATATGATGCATATTTCTGTGTGACACAGATGTATTACAAATATGAAGGATTAAAATGACAATATGATTGTTTGCTATTGAAGTTTAGTTGTTTTTAGTTTCAAATTTAAGGAGGGTTTTTGGGGGGTGTGTTAAAATTGTGTGCGTATGTTTTTATGTAAATAGTCACATAAAACGCGTTAGGCCTGTTATTGTACATTATTCGATATATAGTTGATGTTTGCTGTTTTGTTTTTATGACATTTTCCAAAACATACTCCCAACAATTTTGTCAAGGTCTTTGTTATAGTTGGGGTTCCGGTTAGCTTAAATCTAGTTGTTTCATGTAATCTGTGAAAAAATGGATAAGTTGACGTGTATGAAAATGTAAGTGATGATAGCATTCATGTATGTATGAGCTGTACATGATCTATTGGGGGTGTGAGATAAGATGTTATCAGCTCAAATCAAAAAAGTTTAACTTTCAGGTATATTACTGAAATGTCAAACTAGATCGTCTAGTTAAAGTTCTAAATTTGTGTGTTGTTCATTGCCTCAAGCACGAATTAAATGTGTCTTAACTTCATTTTGCAAACGTGATTAAGTTGAAAGTTCCCCTACTCTTGATGTCACACCAATATGTGCTCAGATTATCGAGCTTTTGAGCAATCTTTGCTAATGCTATAGTGGCAATGTTTTTATAATATTGGTTGTTTGCCAACCTACCCCATCTGTTTAGTTCTAAGTTTGAACTGTTTGGGATCGCCTTAAGTTGGTTTTAATTTTCATTATAGTTTGATCATTGTTGCTATGAGTTTTTTCTTTTCCCTTTTAGTAGCATTAGTTGAACTTGTCATTTGTTTTATTATTTTCATGTTTACCCTGTTACAGTGATCCTGTTACTTCAATTACACTGTCACAATTAATAAGGAGTTTATGGAAGAAGTACGGGTATTTGGTTAAAATAAAGTTAGGTTTGTTTACGGGAGCCACTAAAAGGTAATATTATCCTTGTACAAAATGCTACAGTTCGAATATCTAGTATTCAGTTGTTAAGTTATTACTGTTACTATGCGATTTTGATGGTTTCTGGAGGAACGACATTTGCTTAAAATATAAAGGATTTACTTGCTGTCATGTTTCAGTCAGTTAAAACTTAAAATATTAAACTATCACTCTTTAGCTGTTTTCTTTAGTAAGTTCAAAACGTTGTCTCTAGTTCCGGGAAAAATTGGAATCTAGATAGGCGCGGCATGCCTTATGGTACAGTCAAATTCTTGACTGCTGAAACTATATTATGTAAATTGGCATTCTTTTAGAAGGCAATGGAAGTATCTTCAAACTACACTGCCGGGATATTTGTTTGGATACTTTGATTAACTTTTGTATGGGACGATGAAATAATTTTTTTCGTTCAATTAATTGGATGTTTTTGTTAGTATTGATGCTGAATTACTTTGCTTGTTCACAGTCTGACGTCATCCGTCTCTCATTGATTTTTGTATCCCTGATACAGATCAAATAACAGTTGCAAGTGAACAACCCAGCGTTGACTGCTTGGATTTGGGATTAACATTGCTCTCATGTCATGAGAGGGTTGCAATGCTGTGTTTCCTGTAGTAATACTCCAAACTTATTACATCAGGCTTATTATGCATTCTGTTGCTGCTAAAAAGCAAACTAGTAATATACTTGTTTGACGTATTTAAATCATAAGCTTATATTGAAAGGAAGTATTTGTTTCTTCGAATTCCTTTCGAGATGCCTTAAAAGCTTTTGCTACACATAAATAATAATTCTTGTTGTCAGACTAAAATAGGCATCGCTCTTTCGTTTACTTCTGGTGAAATGTAATCAACATGATTTGACATCCTTATAACCGTTCTAAATTTACTGCACGCAGGCCCTAGAAGATTCTTGTTCCGTCGTACTTTGGGTCGATTTCAGACTGAGGTGTCATTGGGGGTAACTTACTCTCCATCTTATTAGGTATCTGTTTTTCTAGGTTGCATCTTTCTTCTGTTGCATTATATTGGCTGCAATATACATGCAGGCACAGATTACTAAAGCTTCAAAGAACGTGAAGGATTTGACCATAATTCAGGTTTCAGATAATGAAAAAAAGAGAAAGTGATAAGCTATTGAAAGGGGCTACTAGCTTGCTGAAAATGAGTCGATGACTAAAGGCCTATGTGAACTAAGGTACTACGTACATATCCATCGCCTTTGGTCTTGAGTTAGACGCTCTCAACGACCAGATCTGTGTAGGTTAAACTGTTTTCCCTAGATTCTATTTGATCTGATATAGGGGCACGTTAGTTATGGTTATAAGCAAATAATATATTACGTTTCTGATATGTAGACCTACCGGAGGTGTTATCAAAAAAGTCTTGCTAATATGCTCACAAGGTTGAATGGCCAATTTTAATGGTAATTAGGCTTAAACTTTACTGTTCTGTAGACAATTTACTTGTTTCTACCGTTAAAATAAATAAATCGTCTTCTTGTAAAAAGATCAATATGAGGACGTTAACGATGTATTTGGATTTGAGTTATAGTGTTTATATCTTGTTTTTAACAGATCTTGTGGATGATTTGCGAGAAATTGCTGGTAGAGATGCTATACAACTGCGAGCAGAGGTAAACCCATCTTACACTTTAATCATAAAGTTTGTTTAACACACACTAAAACTTTTCGGGTCACACTCGTTGAATCAGGTTGTAAGATGCATCAACGCTTGATTGAAAGTTAAGATGGCTTGTTAGTGAACATAATAAGGATTAATGATAAACAATATATCTGAGTTGGGTGTTCGTGTATAATTTGGGTAGCAATTATGTTGTTAAATTTTTTGCTCAAAGTTACCCCAACGTTTGACGAACCAAGATAATCTAATCACCACTTTGTTTTGGAGATTTAAACCGATGTTTCGTAGCTCACAAGTTTTGGGCTTGGTTTCAACTTATATCTAGTGGTGTTAATAATGGCACGCTGATAATAGTGTCAATTTTCTTGTTGGGTTAGTGTTGTACTTTGATGGCCTGCTTTCGACAAGGTCTTTACAAGGGTTGTATTCTTACAAATTGAAAGATAAAATTCACCTCATGTTTCCGAAAATGATCTATTTAGCGGATTGCGTCTTATGCATCTAACAGGGTTGCCATTTATGAATTTAGTTAGCTGAGATGATATATTATTTACCGTTGGTTATCTTTTCGCTACTATATGGTTACAAATTTGTTCTGTGTAATTTGTAATTCGGAATTGTTCGGTTAAAGCGAGTATTGCTTCTGGTCGTGCATTGTTTTATTTTGTTTTGGTAGTTTTGGAAAACAAATAGAGACCTAGACAATATTAGATAGATAGCTTTTTTCAATGATGGATTTAAGTTTGTTAGCGTGGACTAAAAACATGGCAATAGGTATCTTAATCGTGGTTTAATTATCAAGTGGTTGGCAACCTCATTGTGTCATCTATTTAATTATGTTTATTTTGTTTCTTTCTCACAACCCCCAAAAGTATAATGGCATTAGAAAATACAATAACACTGACGCAATAAGTGTTGGTATAGGATAAGTAATTAAGAAAGTATTTTAGTTAAGTTAGTAGTCTTTATTGAATTAAGATTATATTTATCTTTTATTAAGTTAGTTTTCTTATAAATAGCATGGGTTGTTTAGGTTTTTGGTGTGTTATGTTTTGTTTGAATTGAATTAATGAATAGAGTTTGAGAAGAGTTTTAAGTCTTTGTGTTTTATCCTCGTCTGGTAAACGATATTACCCCATTTGTTTCATAATTCGTTAATTATTAACGTCATGACAACACGTGTATCCTTATTGCCTAAATCTGTAGCAACTCGCTACGTCAAACATTCTTGGACAAAAGATGTCATGTTCAACAACCTTGACTCTGCATTTATATTTCATATTTTGGGTCTATATTAAATAACTACTAAAATACAGACAATTATGATTCTCATTTATTTTAGTAGTTACACAATAACATAGAGGTAAATTTCGATGACGAGCATTTGGTCTAGCAACATCGGTGAAGTAGATAAACTGTTCTCAACCAAGTCGTTGAGGGTTCAAGTATCATCGTACACAATTGTGGACGAGTTTGCCGCTAAAAGGTGATGAAATTATCTATCTTTCTCTCCAATAATCATAAATGTCAAGAAAGGATGGTTTCTGTCCACAAGCCACAATCCAATATGTGTCTGTTATTTACATTTAAGCAGCCATGAACAACTATTACATTTGGCCCTGTGTTCATGGCATCACATGTGTGAATACTTCCAAGGAATCTTTAATAATCACAACAAACATTAGTACTACAGTTGTTCCAAATCTATGACATTTCAACAAACAAAAATAACTGTTCAAAGGTTTTATGCAGTATGATCATCTTTGTCTTAGAGCGTTGGGTACCGTAACGTTGTGGGGTCCGGCGTTACGATAAGTGGATGTGAATTGACGACCGGCGTTTTGGCCAAACGTTGACAACCCACCGCATGTTGATGGCTTTGTTTTGTTAAAAAAAAAATTTTTTTTTTAAAATTTGAGAAAATGGCTATTTTAGCGCGGGTTTTAAAACAACAAAATTTATTTTTGTTTAAAAAAACAGCCGGACAAGATAGTTTTAAAATTTTTTTTTTAAAGAAATACCCACGATAGACGCTAATGTTTTTTCAAAAAAAAAAATTTATTTTTTTTAATTTATTTTTTTACCCACTATATAATATCTCATTTCTTCCTCAAAATCTTTCATTCCTCATACCTTACATTCATCTTCATCCTAAAACAAACTTTTTTTCTTATCATCCTTCCCAAAAAATAAGTTATATGGGTCCTGACTTTCCCAATGAAGGCATTCGTTTTGGAACCTCCTTAACGCGGCCTACGATGGATCCGAGGTCTATCCTCGAATTCTCTAATTCCCCGGCTTTTCTAGCCAAGCTCCGATGACTTCCCGAGCAACAAGCTTTCTTTAATCTCAACTACAAGCTTTTCTTAGCATTTCAACAACTTTCCAAACTAAAACAAAATCACCCCACAACAAAGCCAATCTTTCAAATCAATTCCACAAACAGCACCAAACTCCCAACCAAAAGAACCCGAGTTAAAACACGCGGCCAATAAGATCAAAAAGGAAAAGATGGCCGAACCGGACGGAGTGACGCTACCTACTTTACGGTTTGGTCCGCGGACGATGGAAGCGTTACTTGCCGAGTGTTTCTGTCTTTGCATGTATCCGGATGAATAGTACACGTTGGACCTTTCATTCACCGCGGTCACAAGCGGGAAGGAACACGTTTTGGATTTCGGGGTTATGAACGAATTCAATGCGGAGATATTCCAAAAACATACCAAGGATTTATGTTGACAAGCAAAATGGACACGACTTTGAACCATCATTGCCAAAAGTTCAACGCAATCTACATAGGATGTCATCGGTTGAAAGAAAAGTGGCGAGAGTTGAGGTGATTTGATGGGCCTGGGCTCGCGGGCTATTTTCACATTACCATCTGTCTATGCTAACATCACAAACAACAACACATGTACCAAGACTGAGAAATATAATTTCACCAGTTTTATCACGAAAAGCTTGGTCGATTTTGCGAAAACACGCAAAATGAGACGCACCCGAAGTTGCACCAGTTGATTTAACCGAAGACGAAATGGGCGATTTTCACGCAACGGTTAACACCGACGAGCTATTCGGTGCCGATCCAAGACCTCGTCCCCCCGACAAACAACGCCCCGGAAAAAAAACCAAATCCGGACAACATCTCGGCCGCACGTCACCGGGGGAAGTCGCTCGTTCCCAATTCGGTTGATGTTTGTGTCTCCGAGTTCGGCTCAAAAAGGATGAGGCCGCCGAAAGGGCGTTTGAGGCGTCGAAAGACAAAGACGAGACGATTAAAACAATTATGATTCTCATTTATTTTAGTAGTTACACAATAACATAGAGGTAAATTTCGACGACGAGCATTTGGTCTAGCAACATCGGTGAAGTAGATAAACTGTTCTCAACCAAGTCGTTGAGGGTTCAAGTATCATCGTACACAATTGTGGACGAGTTTGCCGCTAAAAGGTGATGAAATTATCTATCTTTCTCTCCAATAATCATAAATGTCAAGAAAGGATGGTTTCTGTCCACAAGCGACAATCCAAAATGTGTCTGTTATTTGCAATTAAGCAGCCATGAACAACTATTACATTTGGCCCTGTGTTCATGGCATCACATGTGTGAATACTTCCAAGGAATCTTTAATAATCACAACAAACATTAGTACTACAGTTGTTCCAAATCTATGACATTTCAACAAACAAAAATAACTGTTCAAAGGTTTTATGCAGTATGATCATCTTTGTCTTAGTCATATTTTGACATTTTCAAGTCTTTCAAATCCTTTTTTTTTTCTCATACCAAATCTTAACTCCCAAGTATCTTCATCTTGGTCATAATTGACCATTTCCATAAGTTTATTTAATCCTAGAAAACAAACTTATGTCTAGATACTCTTAGCATCCAAGTTATAAAGATTTCATTTGTTGTTGGTGGTGATTTTGACTGATTAGTAAAGAGAGAATGAGAGGGTAACTTCCTATAGTGAAGTGGGTCAGCTTTTAATTATGGCCTAATTCAACACCTATTATGGCATAAATGTGTAGCACCAACATTAAGTGTCTGGAATCTGATCTAGCATTAAAATTTTATCTAAGTATTGATAGCTTATTTTTCACATGATTATATGAACAATATGTGATAAAGATGAAGAGCACCAAGAAATCTTTCAGAAGCTTATCTCAGACGATCCATTCGCTTTTGGGATTCAAGACTCAGACTAACTCTACATGGGCTAATACTGTGTGTGACATTAT
The DNA here is from genome assembly GCA_026074375.1 of Tanacetum coccineum. Taxonomy (NCBI): domain Eukaryota; kingdom Viridiplantae; phylum Streptophyta; class Magnoliopsida; order Asterales; family Asteraceae; genus Tanacetum; species Tanacetum coccineum. The sequence goes on along the minus strand of BQNB010164982.1, from coordinate 2,920 downwards.
CAAAAGCTTGCCATCAACAGCTGACTATGAGAATGATTATCATGATTCGGCTAATGGTCGTGACGACGATCTTGATGATATTCTCATCTCAAATATTCAAGGTAAATAGTCTTTCACTACCATCATGTTTTTTTTTTTCATATATAAAGTCGTAATAATATGTATGTGAATCAAAATTCGGTTTCTTGACTTTAAACAGCTGAACTTTCCGTCCTGAATGAAGAGGTTAGTCGACTTAATGCACAAAGAAGACAAGTTCTCAATGAATTTCTACAACTGAAAGGTAACTAAATCTTATAAGCGGGTCGTTTTGGGTTGTGTAATATATCTCAAACGGGTTGCTTAAAAAAAGGCAGCTAAAAGGGAAAGTGGGTCGTCCAGGTGCTCATAGTCTACTAAATCTTATAATGTTAAGGATTCAAACTATTATATCGATCATAAAAATATTGTTTTTGCATTCATAATTAAATAATCCTTATGTCTAAACTATAATGGACTAAAAAGTGTTTCTGAGTCAGCACAACCGTTACACACCTCACCCAACCCGTCTATCTTGCCACCTCTAACTAATGTTTTTACCCTTTTTACATTTCAGGAAGCATTCGTGTATTCTGCCGCATTAGACCCTCCATAAATGGCGAGAACTATAGTCATAAAAAGCCTGTTGTTCCTATGGATTCAAATGGCATTGTTCTTAACTTTACTGAAAACAAGACGAAATTGTACAACTTTGACCAGGTTTTTCACCCAGATTCATCACAAAATGAAGTATTTTCAGAAATTGAACCAGTTATTAAATCCGCTTTGGATGGATATAACGTTTGCATATTAGCATACGGGCAGACAGGCACAGGCAAAACTTTCACCATGGTAATATTTTGACGTCAACATTACCTATGCATATACTGTAGTATTGTTTTGAAACCAATACATTTTATAGGAAGGAAATCCAGATTGTCCAGGGGTAGTGCCTCGCACAATTGAGGCCTTATTCAAACAAGCAGCGGATGGCAACCATACGTATGTATTTAGTTTCAGCATGCTTGAAATATACCTTGGTCATCTTAAAGATCTGCTGATACCTCAGGCAAGAAAAGCAACTGACCCGATGCCCCCATGGTGAGTCCAAAGCATATAATATTCCGCAACATATATACAAACTCAATACTTCTATTGTGTAGTTTGATGATTCTGTATATCGAATATTTCTTACTTGCAGTCTTTCCATCCAAACGGATCCCAATGGCGGGATTGTGATTGAAAATCTTGTAGCCATTCAAGTTAGCAATTTTAACCATGCGATTAGCCTTTATAGGCTTGGAAGTCAACTTAGATCAACTGGTTCCACAAACTCCAATAAAGTTTCTAGTAGATCTCACTGGTACCACTTCTCCTGAAATCAAGATCTAATATCCTAAAATCATGGTCATGAATTTGTAAAAATTTATTGGTTCTTTGCAGCATGATACGCATGTCAATGACTTGCTCGGATGCCACTGAGAGGCGAAAGATCACAAACAAAATTTGGATGGTTGACTTGGGAGGAAGCGAGCGAGTTCTAAAAACAAAGGCGTCGGGAAGAAGATTTGAAGAAGGAAAAGCTATCAATCTTTCCCTTTCTGCCCTTGGTGATGTCATCAACGCCCTTCAAAGGAAGAATAGCCACATACCTTATAGGTAACTAAAAACACGATAGATGCTAAAATGCTGATCCGTTATATAAAATCAGGTAATTAAAGTAAAGTATTCTTGTGTTTTACAGGAACAGCAAGTTGACACAAGTGCTTAAAGATTCATTAGGTAATCGCATTCAAATTAGCAAACCACTTTTTCATATACATATGATTATGCTAAAGACGAACTCGTTTACGCAGGAGAGGATTCCAAAACACTAATGCTTGTTCATGTCAGTCCCAAAGAAGAAGATTTATGCGAGACCGTTTGTTCTCTAAATTTTGCACTACGCTTGAGAAGTATTCGCTTAGGGAAGACTGAACCAAATGTAAGTTGATCAAACTGTTTGACCCGTCTTCATTTTAGCTGAATTTAGTAACTTTTGTCTTTCGACTTAACTAACTGATCAATAATTTCAAAACAGGAAGCAAAGGCGATGAGGGAATTAGCAATGAATAAACTGCAACTAGAGATGCAAGAGATTGAAAACAACCGTGACAAATTCACAAAAGAAATTAAGAAACTGAATCAGAAATTAAATTCTCTGACAAAGACATCATCAGATTCAAACGAGATACTCGAAACAGTCTTAGAACCAAGGACAGATAAAATTAGCATTAAACCCCCGTCATCAAAGGTCCCAAGGTTTATGAGGCCCACAGTCTGCAGTACACGGAAATCAGGAACGGGTAATCAAACTTTGCTTAAAAAAGAAATCAGACCCGCAAGAAGAAAACGATTACCAGTATCTCGTGCAGAATCTGTTAACTTTCCTATAAAGAATATGACAGAAAGCTACTCGGGAAGTAGTGTTTCGAGAGCAAGCTGCTTGGTAGAATTGAACGAAACACATTTGGGGGATAATGACACGGTATACAGCCACGATACAGACTTCAGTTCTGTAAACGTATCAGAGGCTAACCACTGGGTTTACCTACACAATAATAAGCGGGTTCTCCCAATCCCGCCGCCTGTAGAGAAAAGTAAACCTCGGGAACAGAAGAAAAAGGGAAACGACTACATTTCACCAATCTCTTCAACTGGCAGTACAAAATCAACGACTGCTGTGGATGACTCATGTACCGAATGTGACCTCTCTAGTCAGATCATGTCGCCTGATGCCATAGGCGACACCTGTTATCAGAGTGATTATGGTAATGGAGTTGATGGGACGGTTGTATCACAAGAATCAACACATGAAACGTGGGATATGAAGGCATATGATTCGAAAGATGACTTAACTTCC